>JAOBYK010433122.1:0-35968 GCA_025434845.1 Phenganax subtilis | reverse complement strand
TCTTACTTACATTCTTAGGAACAAGACCTACTATCTTATCATAAAAATTATTTAATGCATTGTACATTCTATTAATTAGATTAAGTGTTTTCTTAGTTGTTTTTGTAATATTTTCTTGAATAGGAAGAGTCTCTAACTTCTTCTTCTTTTCATTCTTCTTTTTATTTAACTTATCACTTAATTCTTTAAGAACTTTCTTCTTCTTATAAAAACGTTTTATTTGTCTGATATATTTTTTATTTGATGGATAGGATAAAATAGGAAATTTTTGAAGGTTCTTTGTATAATACTCACTAATAGATGGGGCAAGTGACTTAGAAGATTTTTTTATTTTTCTTACATAAAACTTATCATTAGAAGGACCAAATTTAATCTTAGATGGATCAAAAAAACTTTTCTTTATAGTTTTTGTAATATTTTCTTCAACAGGTTTTCTTAAGCTTTTACTACTCATGTCTCTTTTATTATAGTGATTTTTTTTATAAATAGAATCTGGATTTATTTCTCTATTGTTTGTATTTTCTCCTAAATTTTTGTTTTCAAAAATTGATTTTTTAACGTTTGAACTCATATCTCTTTTATTTATAGAATTTTCTTGGTAAATAGAATCTGGATTCATTTCTCTATTGTTTGTATTTTCTCCTAAATTTTTGTTTTTAAAAATTGATTTTTTAACGTTTGAAAAAGTTTTTTTTCCATTAAAAATTTTCTGTAATAGCAATATCTAGTAAATTTTCCGTAATAGTAATATCTACTAAATTGTCTGTACTAGCAGCTTAGAGCCGAAGGCCGCGAAGCGCTATTAATTTTTTTCCATAATAGTAGCTTATACTTTGACGCCATAGGCCGAAGGCCGCGAAGCGCTTTGAAAATGGCTAGCTCATTAAATATGCATAATAGTAGCTTATACTAATTTTTTTTTTACACACCCTGTATCCTGGGGGGCCTCTGAAATCGGAAACAAAATGGTGCTAAAGTATAAGATTGTATTACGACTTACCTAATTTGCATACAAAATGTGCTTGAACTCTCATATTCTCACTACTCACGGATGTTGTGTGACAAATCGACTTAACAATAACTGCAGTTCACATGAGATAACTGTCCCCGATGCAAGTAAAGAACACGATTACAAGTAGAATACATAAGGATTGACGAATGATAATTCGCTGCTGTCTTATTGCCTGTATAATGAGAACAAGGAACATTAAAGTCGATTTCTGATCACTTCTGCTGCGAAGTTTGCATCTTCGTTTCCAAGTTCAAACGCCCGTAAGTAATGAATTCCAAAGTCCGCACCAGTTTGTCAACAAAGCCTCCAATTGGTTGCTTATAAAAAGCAGCCAACCAGATGCTCTGTTTACAACTTTCTTTCGAAGTTCATTGAGAACATTCTCGAACTTGGAAACCAACTTTCAAATTTTGCAACAACGTTCCAAATATTTCTGTGAAGTGATCTGAAATCGACTGTAAATCCTATACGTCACTAATATTATTAAATTTTTTCTGCCCCGCCTATCAAGCTCATATACAGAAGCATGCATTAACATGCACTGTGTGCGCAGACAACTATGACAACTCCAAGAGACTACAGCAGTTTTCTCACGGTGTTTGTAAAAATATGCTGATTCTTGTTTTGTAATAAAGTTTATAACCAAACGAAATGGCATCCTGAGTATTACGTACGAACTCACGTTCCTACCCAACAGAGAAATCATAATATTCAGCGCTAAAATGCTATTTCCATGCTTCAAATTAATGGTGCACATCAGTTCAATAAAACTATGGAAAGCTGTTTTGGAAAACAAGACACGAGTCAAACAATACATGGGTAATTTTTTAAGTTGGCTATTCTACGTATGTGTAGTTACGGTTCCAGTTTTGCCATCTCATATCAGATCAGACGTTCAGCCTACTTGCAAACCTCGCCGCGCCATTTGTAGTAGGAAAAAGTTTTGAGTAAACCTTTGCCTCACTTCCACTGTTTTACAACACAGGTGAAAGTCTACCAAAAAATTCATATGAGTGGAATAAATAAAATTTCCACTTGCCTTCAAACACTTTCAAACATCTAAAATGTTAAAGACTACTCTTCATTCCTTCTGGTTTACAAAGAAGCAAGTGCTAACATTTACTTTAACAATATCAAATCCCACCATTTAGGGTCTTTGCAAGTAGATATAAATATGACAATTCTGCCACATTCCATTCTAGGGCGTTGTCCCCCAATAAGCGCCCACCTAGGGCGTGACCCCCCAATAAGCACCTACCTAGGGCGCAGTCCCCCAATAAGCCCCTACCTAGGGTGCTGTCCCCCAATAAGCACCCTCAAATTTTGATGACGTCATCATTCATTTACATAATCATGTTCGCTCAGCGTGAAGCGCCCACCAAAAATTTTCCACCATTTTATTTTCACCCTCTTATTGGAGGTAAGTGCCCCTCACCAAAAATTTGATGGGCACATACCTCTTTACCCAAATTTATCATGTTGTTAAATAAAAAGCGAAAAAAGAAAAGTTTAACGAATTTACTATAAGATTCTAGTCTATAAAAAGTATTTGTAATAGAGTCTTATAGTAACCTATCTTACACTACAACAGCAGATAAAACAAACAACATTCCTGTGGGCCATAGAAACTCACACTTGCTCAAAATTTTTCAAATCTTTTTCAGTAAGTGCTTATCTCTATGGCCCACAGGAATGTGTCAACAAACGATTGTTGTGTACACTTTGACACTACTTGTACGGTTCTACGTCTTGGAGTAGAATTTCCTGGGTCTGGTTTATGTTTTTCTTGTTAATTAAATTCTATTCTATAAGCATCATCATGAATATATAATTTAACAATTCTATCATAAGCTTGTTTAATACTGCCTGGGTTTGTATTAAAAAACCTCCCAGCTTTACCTAGACTTGGAAAAGACTCAATCCAACTCGAAACTAAATGAATCAATATTACAGGTTGCGGTGTTTTTATCGACTCTCTTCAAAGGGTTTCATATTTCTCATTTTTTGGAAGTCTCTCGATTTCAAGTGCGTCGCAAATTTGGTCTTTGTTCATTTTTGAGAAACTTTTGACACCTAATTCTTTAGCTTTTTGTCTAAGTTGTTTTAAACTTGGGTTCATTCCTTTATTTTGTTACTAAAACAAAATAGCTACAATTTTACCTAGTGCCCGACCTCCTACAAGACCCATAGCCCCAGAAGCAATATGTTGATATTCTTGCATTTCACTGCTTGGTTTATAATAGTCCTGTAGTACAGGCTCTCTTTCCTAATCTAGATTTAGTTTATGAATCTGACTTAGGGCGTTATTTCTAGTAGTATTAAAATCTGCATTAGCATCTGATAATTCTTGTCTATACTTTATGATTTTGTCTCTTCTTGAAGTTTCTTTTTTACTCCATTTTTCTTTTTCAAAAGCTAATGTTTCCAAAGCTAAATTGTGTCTCTTCATTTCTGCTTTATAATCAGGGTGATTGAGTTTACTAAACAAAAATTTAGCGCCTGCAAAAGCAAAAGCATTAAATAGTCCTCCAGCTACTGTTGACACCATTTATTTTAAGTTGTAATTTTCTCAGGAATAATATTCTTGTCTTCGAGGTATTTTACAATGACCGATCCAACCATGACAGATCCAGCAAGTTTTAATGTTCCATTCAAGTTTTGAGGTGTACCCAAAGGTTCTCCAAAAGCTTTATTACTCATCAAAGAAACAGCAACAGCTGAAGCTGTTAATACAATTCCACTATGAATTTTATTTATATACTCTTGTTTTGTTGTTGGTGTTGTTTGACCACCCATTTATTTAATAACATAAAGTTTAATCAAATGTATCTAGTTTAACATGAATCACCACAGGAACTGAGGGTTCAGGTTTTTCAATAATGGGACTAAGAGGCTTTGTGTTTGGCTGTTGTTTTTGAAGAGAAGGTTTAAAATTAAAATAGAAAAATACTCCAACAACAAGTAGTGAAACTATAGCTATAGCAGGTGTACAACCCCAGTTGATTTCACCAACTTGTTTTTTGAGTTCTTCTAATCGCCTCTTTTTAGCTTCTTTGGCTTGCTTAGACAACTCTGCAAGTTTTTTTCCTGCTTCCATTTCTCTTGGATCTTTGACTTTTGTCTGTGTAGTAATAATTTGTGGTGTAGTTGCTTCAACAACAGGTGTTTCTTGAGTTTGAACTTGTGGTGTGGTGCTCATTTATTCAATAAAATAATTTTTTATTATGCAACTGTTTCCACACTAATACTAAGGTTATATTCATTTCCATAACTAGGTCCAGTTGCTTTCATGATATAAATATAAAACAAGACAACATCATTTATGTTTGAAATCACGTCTTTAAGATAAAATGAAACATTTAATGGAACAATTTGATGACCACCAAATTTTTTTATTTTTGAGCTGCTTATGTTTATTGCTTTTATTTTAGCACTCTATTCCTGTCCATTTTTCATATATGCGTCAACTATAGGTAACACATGCAGCACTTTTAATGATAGAATCATTATCAAAGGTGTAACATAACAAAGTTATTTTTGTTTTTTCATTCATGTCTGGTAAATAAATTGAGAAAGCTGGATGACCAATTCTTATAATTGTTGGTTTCTTCTTTACACCCGTATTTGCAACCTCTCCATAATGAAAAACATAATTGTATGTTTTTATACACGGACTCTTTTCAGCTATCGTTTCCGGCGTATAACCATAATTTAAAATAATATATTTAAAGTATAAATTTTGCTATAAAAAGATCATACACCAACATTGAGCCCGCAGCTTCAACCATATGTGTCTTTGTAAGACTACTATTAGGTACTACAAGACTACTTGTAGGACTACTTGTAGGACTACTTGTAGGACTACTATTAGATTCTACAGGTTTACTTGTAGGACTACTTATAGTACCACTTACAAGGTTAACATGTTCATTTTTTCCAAATTTCATAGGTGTGGTAGCAGTAGTCAAAGTGTTGTTAAATCCTTCTACAAGTTTATCTAGTATAATCATATCAGATGGAATTAAAATAATTCCAGGACTCACTACCATGTTTAATACAACATTTGTGTCTTGGATTGCTTTTCTCATATTAGAAATCATAACAGTAGAAGAATCTTGAACTACAGTGTCTTTTACGAGTTTGTGAAAAACATCTTGAGTTTGGGAACTTTTTGCACCTTTGTTTACTATAGACCATCTAGTTTTTGCTCGAGAACCCAACACAGAGTAAATATAACTTTCCATAGCTTGCTGTAAAAGTTTTTGTCCGGTTGTTGTTAAACCATCAGAAGTTTGTTTTATAAACGTCTGCCAGTCATTTGATTCATTTCTTGGAACTACTGTGTCAATGTATTCATAACCAATTCCTAGAATTCCGAGAGTTTAGTTATGTTTTGGAAAAACGTAGTGGTATTTTCTTATTTTTGATGTATCATGCTTTTGTAAAAACAAACATAGTGCTTTTCTTGTATGTTGTAGTTTATATTTCCATATTTTTTTGTAGGAATATTCTTTTGTATAAGCTTTATATCATC
This sequence comes from Phenganax subtilis, assembly GCA_025434845.1. Lineage (NCBI taxonomy): Eukaryota > Metazoa > Cnidaria > Anthozoa > Malacalcyonacea > Clavulariidae > Phenganax > Phenganax subtilis. Next base: position 30,422 of record JAOBYK010433122.1, on the reverse strand, counting down.
TTTGTTGATATAAGTACTTAGTTTATTTGGATATCTCAAGAACCTCTTCATATGATAATAAAAGTAATACCTACAAATACTTGAAATGATCTTGGGTTGATTTGACCTCGTGATGTGTTCTATAGACATTCCAGCATTGTAAAACAAAACATAAGCACTGAGTAGACTTGTAAAATAAGGATCTTCAAGCTAGTTGAACTTTGCTTTGGTAATGTCTTTTTCATTGTTGGAGTTTTTCCATTTTGTATCTAGCGGATCAAACTTGGAGACAAAACTATCAGAATTGTTGATGTAAATGTCAAATTTTTCAAAATCAACGTTGTTTTCCTCAAGTTTTAGCCCCACCACCGTACCTCCAGAATTCCAAATTCTAGGAGTCCAATACAAAGCATAAAAATACTGCTCCTTGAACACTTTCGAAGTAATATCTGTTCCATAATCTTTGGTGATGTCATAGTCTATGCTAGTGTTGACTGATTTCAAGTCTGGACTTAAAACAACATTAAATTCAAACTTATCAATATTTGCATTTGGATACTTTTTGACGAAGTCGTCCTTTAATTTTTGTACTCGATTTTTATACATTTCCATCGCTTTTTCATAGTTTTCACCATAAATAGCTTTGTAATAGCTTTGCACCTGTTTATTATTCATTTATTTTGGAAAATCAAAGATTTTCCTGAATAAATGAGTAAACTCACTGTCATTATTAACAATCACCATGAAGAACTTCATGTCAATAAAAGAATAGAAACAACTTCAAGTTCTAGACTATTCCTCAAGTCAGCTACGATTTTTTGGAATTGTAAAAACGTTCTACCTTGAGAAAACGACTTTATCAGCAAAGGTGGACTTACACTTTTACTTCCAGTTGGATACCTTATGTTTGATGATATCATGAAAGAACTAGAAAAATATAAGATTGAAATTGAAAAACTTCCATACACAAACAAAACTAAGATATATTGTAACAACGAAAACCTAAACCTGAAAAAGTTTGGAGCACTTCTAGGATTTGCTCTTAATAAAAAAGTACCCAAAAACACGTGAATAGAGTCTGAAAAAGAATGTGATATAAATCTTGGTTTAAGATACGTCGAAATTAGTTGTGATGTGGTGAACAAGTCTTCAAAATTTGGCTCACAAGGACAAAGAAGTTCTGTTTTTGTAATGCTTCCGATTGTGTCAACTCAAAGTCTAAGTGGGACTGTTTCACATTATAAAGATATTGAAAGTCAAGTCTCTGTTTATAATGGTATTTGGAACAAATTCACTTTTGACGTAACAACAGGGCCTGGAAAGAACTGAGCTACTTGAGCTTTATATAAAGTAAATGAATAATTTTACAAAAGAACAACAACTTAGAAACTTGTATTATGATCCAAAAACTGGATACGTTTCTGCAGAAAAACCTTATCAAAAAGTGCTCAAACAAAACCTTGATATTTCAAGAAAACAAATATGCAGTTGGCTCAAAACACAAAACACTTTTACTAGATACAAACGTATCGTCCAAAAACACATATTTTCCAAAACTGATGTAAACAACCTTGTTGATCAAATACAAATGGACTTGGTGGATATGAAAAAACTTAAGAATAAAAACAAAAGTTCCACTTGGATCCTCACAGCTGTGGAAATACTATCTAGGTTTGGTTTTGCTATTCCTGTGTATAGAAAAGACACAAAAAAACATGACAAAAGCTGTAGAAAATTAGCTTTTAAAGTTTAAGAATCCATTTGGAAAACACCCAGATGTTGTTCAATTTTATGAAGGAAAAGAGTTTTACAATATAGCTGTAAAAACTCTTTTGGAGAATCGTAATATAAAGTACTTTTCTACCATGTCAAATAGAAAAGCCGCCATTGTTGAAAGATTTGATCGAACTTTGAAAACCATCACGTGGAAATATTTTTACGCTCAAGGTACTTATGAATGGGTAGGTTTTTTAGATGAGCTTGTTTATAATTACAACCATACAAAACATGGTACCATTCTCATGAACCCTGCTGACGTCAGCAAAATAAATGAAGATCAAGTATGGCTAACTTTGTATGGATCTTGGACTGGGGTGTTTCCTTTGAACAAGTACGAGATTGGACAACAAGTAAGAGTAAGCTAGTACAAAAATGTGTTTGAAAAAGGATATGAAGCTAATTTTACAGAAGAAATATTTAAAATCTCAAAAGTATTCAGAGGTGATCCAAACATGTATGAAATTAAGGACGCCGAAGGTGAACCTATTCTTGGTAAATTTTATGAACAAGAACTAAGTCCTGTGGACAAAATAGACAACACCTATCGAGTTGAAAAAATACTCAAAGCTCGAGGTGATAAAGTTGTTGTAAAATGGTTGGGCTACGACAACAAACACAATTCTTGGATTAAGAAAAGTGAAATTAAACCATGAAATAAATGAGCAACAAATCAGTTCCAGATTATAGTTTTGAACTTGATGATTCAGATGATTCATCTAATTCTATTTCAAGTGACAGTGACAATGACATTGAGTATACAAATTTTTCAGATGCAAAAAGTGAATATGGTGGTTCAGAGTATTGGTCAGATTCTGATGACCCAAGTGACAATTCAGTCTCTGAATAAGCTCAAGTATTAAACAACACGATGTTGACTATCATGAACAAGACTTGGACCCTGGCGAACGAGAAACCTCTTTTATTGATCAAGACCAAGACCTTTTTAATGATCAAGAAACCACTTTTATAGACAATGACCAACATCAAGAATTTCATTTAATTGGAATTAAAGAAGAGATGAGAACCTCTGACAAGAGTAAACGATTAAAAGAATACACTGGATTAGAGATCAACCCCAATAAAGGTAGATTTTCAAAAGCTCTTTTGCAAGACATTGAATTTACATGGAGAGATGATCAAGAATGGAGTGGTATTTTATACAAAAACAGCCCTGTGTATATAATGAGTAGAGGAGATATGATTCCTTTTCCCAAGTCGAGGGTATACCCCCAATTTAAAATGGCTGTGGATTTAGCTCGAGATGAAGAACAAAGAGAAGAACAACAACTTCAACTCGAAACTTGGTTGACAAGTTGATTAAAAACAATAGAAGAAGACTTGGACGCTGAAGATTTGGAAAAATTAAAAGAGATTAAAACCTTGGATCCTTTGGAGCGAATTCAAAACTAGAAGAAAAAGCAAGTGAATTCTGAGAACTCAAGTATACAACAGAAGATGACGACTATAAATTACTTGAAGAATATGCTCTGCTGTCTGCTGACGAAGCAAGACTTGAACTATATCAAGAACCACAACAACATCAAGTCATTATCGAACAAAAGAAATTGTCCATTCTTAGACAAATAAAAAATGGTCTTGTTCAATATTTACCCACCGTGTTCATTATGGGGGCCATTACTGCAGTGGGAATTATAATAGATTATACGGTTGGATCTAAAAGTAAACTTGGAGTAGGTACACAGGAGACAAAAAAGAAAAAACTCAACATATTACCAGATAGAGTAGAAAATATTCATGGAATTGGAGGAAAAGTAGATCAACCCATAAATCCTAGAGAAGAAACATCTACGGTTCAACCTACAAAACAAAAAGAGCAAGAAACTGTTTTGGTTCAACCTATAAAACAAAAAGAACAAGAAAATGGTTTAGCTCAACGTATAAAACAAAAAGAACAGGAGACTATTAATATTGGAAAAACTGCTATGATCTTGGGCCTCTCCACTATTGCAGGAGGAGGTGCATTCTACTTAGCTGTGGTGCCTGCTTATGCAGCTGTATCTTATTCATCAGCTTCAGTATTTGTAGGTTTTAAAACAGGTTGGATCACTTACTCGGTGGCAGCCTATGTAGCTACCATTACAGGAATTCACACTTATGACTTTACAACAGACAAAGTAGTCATAAAAGTGGGTGATGTACTATATCCAGTAGGAAAACCGCTTTATGATGTCTGGTGTAGTCTATCAGATTATGTACCAAAAATTGTTGTATCATTTGTAAACTTTTCTATAAATATGTTAATCACTGCTGCTAATATTATTTCAAAGATCTTTTCTATACCTCTACTTAGCTTTATAGATTTTACATTGGGTCATGTTTGGTTTAATGTCTTGAGTGGAATTATATTTTATCTCTTATTTAAACAAGGTGGTGCATGGACCTATTTTTGTTTTTTATTCCCTCTATTATTTTATTTGGCATCAGTCAACTATTTACTGATTCACGAAATCAAATATAAATTTCTACATATAAAAAAATGGAGACACTCATTCCTGGATATAAGAAACTTAAAATGTCTGATATCAAAGGCATTTGAACAAAACACACAATTACATTTAATCCAAACAAAGCAAATCCAGAAGAAGAACTTTATGTGAATATTCCAATATTAAAACCAGACACTTGTTTGGTTCCTGATAGTTTGAATCTAAAGTTTGATTTTAAAAACAAAAAACCAAGTCTTGGTTTTTGAATAATCTTGGAAAACGTTCGGTTGAAAAACTTGCTATACGTGTTGAAGGTGAAAACGTCTGTGATAACAATGGGCAAAGTGAAATTGAAGTTTGCAAAGATTTGTGGCTACCTGAGCATGTTCGAGATGAACTTGTAGACTATGAATTGCCAACAAAAATACAAGAAAGTTGATTTCGGGTTCAGATGATGGAGCAAAAACTGGAACGACTCAAAAAGTTTCAGATGCTTTGATGCAAACCATAGTTGGAACAGAACAAAAAATTAAGTTAGATAAAATTATTGGTGATCATGGATTATATTCTCCTTAGTCCATGGGCCATAATTTCCAATTTAGGATTACATTTCCAAAAGCTTCAAGTATTATGAAAGCTCAAACTGGTGAAGATGTTGAAAGCTACACCTTGGACAATATTGAACTTGAATATGAAACCATTGAAAATGAAACTTTGGCTCAAGAATCACTGAATGGTTATGACATTCGAAGATCATTAAATTTTGAACACACTACTTTGATGAAAACAGTAGAGTGGGATAAAGCCCGAACATTGGTCAATGAAACAGTAAATCTTCCAAGAAGGAGCATGACCGCCATTGTCATGTTATTTAGAAACAAAACCATTACAGATAGTGAAGAATACATGTATCCAAATATCAAATCTGTCAAAGTAACCATCGAAGGTGTCCCAAACTGTGTTTATAGTCAAGGTATTAAAAAAGAAGACATGTACTCTGTAGCAAAAAGATTCTTTATGAAAAACTACGACACTAATAATATGGATATTAGAAAGTTCTTTGAAGATAAGTTTGCTCCTGTGATTGATCTTAGAACAATCGAAGACAAAAATTTCATTGGATCTGGTAAAAAATTAGTCAATACTCAAAATGGTGTAGTATTGGAGATTAAAAAGAAAGCCATGAGTGCAAACGTTTTGTGTAAATATTTGTCATCAGCGATGGCATTGTAAACTTTGAAAACAGGGTCCTCAAAGAAGTTCAATATTAAATAAATGTCTCTTTATAAAAACTTTAATCATATATCTGATAAAATTGATCAAAATGCTTGTGACCAACTAACGAAAATTTACAACAACTCCTACATCAAGTATCAAACGAATTATAAAAAATACAAAAGACTAAATTGGGTGAGGGTTTCTCTTCAATCAACAGGACTTGTTTTAACAGCTGTTGGAGCTGGTACAAGCGTGGTTACTTCACTCACTCTTGTCATCACTGGAGTTTGGAACATTTTTCACAGCTTGGATTAATAAAAGTAATATTTCAAGAAGAGTTGAACAGCTCAGGTTTGTTTATGTGTTGCTTCAAAAAGTTTGTAATCGAATCATCACAATTTTGAGAACCGGAGAGTTTTCAGAATTGGATGAAACAAAGTTACTCAGTGACTTGAAAATCATCGATGACATCATTTCTGAGAAAACAAGTTAACTTATTTGTAAAACTTGTTATTCATTAGCTTTTTATTAATCTCTTGTTTCTCCTCCTTAGAAACACCATTTAAGCATTTTTTAAAAATAATATTCATATCCTCTTCACTTGGATTGTCAAATGTAACTAATCTAGAAATGTTTTCTCTATAAGCTTTAGCAATAGAAGTAACTTGTTGAGTAATAACAATTGTACTAATTGCATAATGTCTTGCAGAGAATCCTAATCTCACCAATTCTGAAGTTCTATTTTTTACAAATTTTCCAGATACAAAATCATCAAAGATAATGAGTGTGTTTGTACCTTTTGAAAAGCCTCCAATAAGTTTCAGAAGTGATTCCACTCCCTCTTGTTCACATTGAATAACAAAAAAGTTTTCATCTTTATCAAATTTCCATTTTTGATAAGTCTTGTTCCATTCGTAGGTGGGACAGATTAAAAAAATATTGTCAAAGTAACCCATGTATTCTTGTTCAAGAAGATTAAGAAGATAATGTGTTTTTCCATAACAAGTAGGACCAACAATAATCATGTTAAATGAATCTGTATTTGCTTCAAGGTAGGGTGGTACAAATTGTTTACTCTTGTTTGACATTTCTGATAAAATATTCAAGTTTTTGTTCTCCGCTGGTTGGTTGTTTGATGGATTAGTGATTTTTGTTGTCATTCTCTCCTATTTAATATTTTTTTTTAATTTATATCCAGACTCATGAGTCTTTTTAATTTTTTCTTGTTCTTATCATAAAGTTTATTTTCTTAGATTCATACTATTTTTTAGTGCATTAAAAGGTTCTTTAACGATAACAACAACTTGTTGTGTAGGGTTAAAGATTTTTCTTATAATTAATATCATCAAAAGGATGAGTAATAAAGGTGAAAACATGATGGATAAGGCAATTGATAAAGCGATAAATTCTAAAGGCGAAATAATAAACGCTGATAAAACAAATCCAAGTATTGTGATAGTTAATATCATTTTTTCTTTTTGGCTCAAGTATGGATATACAATTTTATTGTATATTGTTTCTTATTTAATCAATTTACGCTGTTTGTTCTTTTTCAGGATCTTGTTGGGTTGTAGTCATTTTCTTATGAATAATGTGTTCGGATACAACAACCCCACCTGATAAAACTCCAATAAGTGGAATATAGGGTGTAATGTATTCTAAAATATGTCTAAATAGTTTGTTATCAGCAAGTTCTCTCCCCAACGCTGTTGAATCATCAATCATTTCAACATGTTGCATAAATTCAGAAAATTTTCCAATAATCCTATCCGTCAACATTTCATTGGCTTCATTGAGTTGCATACGTTGATAGTCTTTGTATATTTTTTCAAGTCTTTTTCTGACGCTTTTTTAATATAAGTTACTGAATATTTAATTTCTTCCAAATCTGCAAGTTTTAAAAGTTCTTATCGAATGTTGATAGGTTGTGTTTGTTCTTGGTTCATTTATTTTATACGTTTTTATTAAGTCTCTAAATGGCCATAAATTAATCTTCTGTATGGTGAAAAGAGTATCTATATATTTAAAACATTTAGGAAACTTGCTAAACGAGTTTTGAAATATTATAATAAAAACTTGAATATCACGTGGATCTATTAAAACAGTGGGGTAACCCATACCTCGTATTCTTCTTTTAGTTATTTCAGAAAAATATTTAAAATAAAAACTATCAAAAATTTGAGATTCATTTAGTCTCGCCATGATAGAACCTCCTTGATCTTTAACAAACTCTATCATTATATTTTCATTAAAAACTTGTGGGATAATCATTTCTTTATTTATAATAAAAATCAAAATAAATAAAAAATTTTTTTAGTTTTTAGGGATATCACAGTGCCCCCAACTTAGAGTATTTATCCCATCTGGGAGAATGTATCTTTTATCATCATCAAAGCTTAAAGCTATTTTTTCAATTTCCTCTGTTATAAGATTATGCCCAGAAGATATTATGTCTTATTTTTCGACGCACTTCTTTTCTATCAAATATACATTTTTCATAATCTTTAAATTCTAAATCTTGATTAATTATATTTTTCTCAATTCTCTTTGCTTTTTTAATTTCTTTATCAGTTTTAGGCATAAGACAATAACACTTGGGTCTGGGCTCCGCAAATTTTTTCAGTTGTTGGCCTCCAAATTCATCTTTCATAAAACTGGGAATTTTTTTATGTAGACCTTTTATAATATAAGGATTATTTTCAGTAAACTTACTTGTGTCAAACCATTTTTTAAGATCAGGGGGAATGTCTTTGTAAACATCATCCGTTGTAATTAGACAACATAAAGAATCTGCGTCTGAAAATAATAATTCAGCCCGATCTTCGAACTTGGGTTTAATATAATTATAATGAAAATCATACACTAAACTTTTGGAAATGTCTAAAATAGATATTCCCACATAAATTGGTTTATCTTGAACTAATTTTGTTTTATACATATGAACAGCAATAAGATTTTCAGAGAATATTGTTGTAGACTTATAATTTGGTTTTTTAAATAATTTTTGAGCTTTCTCAACACTATTGACAAGTCTAATATCAACTCTGCTTCTAACATTTTCCATAGTTTTTCCAAAAACACTGTTGTTCATTAACTTGAAAAAATCTTTTTCAAATTTATTTTTGGCTTTTGCTCTTAGGTTAGTATTAAGCTGAATATAAGGTTTTAACCATTCAGTTTTCTTAAATATTATTCCACAATGTATTTTTTCGAGTACAAGTCCCATATCAAGATATTTTTTACGAGCTTCGTGAAGTACAACATAATTTTTCTTAGGCTCAAGTGTTGGAACTAATTTTTCAACTTTAGTATCAGGATTTGCTATAATTTGTTCTGGAGCTAGGGGAAAGTCGTTGTAAAAGTTATCTAGATTTTTGAGATAACCTAGGTTAACTTTTAAAATACAGGAAAAGTTTCTCCAATTTGTAAGCTCTTTTCGAATCATCCACTTAAAATCATGAGTAGGAAGTTTTTTCATCAATCCCCAACCATAGAGATTATTAAAATCATAATCTTGAATACAAGTACTAGACTTATTTGGATCAAAATTTTCTAAATATTTATTATTAGCAATTGCATATCTTTTTGAAATCATGGAAACTCCGCCTCTGATTCCTTTTTCTATCATTAAAGCCATTTCTTCATCGTGAAGTAACCCAAGTTTAATTTTTGTACATTTTAAAAATCCATTCCAAGCAAGTCCTGGAGAAGTATAATACCATCTAGGATCGAGGTTGTAGTTCCCCAAACAAAGATTTATAAATGATTCAAACACATCACATGAAAATAATACGTCAGTTTTTAAATATAAGTCGTGGTAGTCCCTCATGGAAGTCATTTTAAATTTTTCCCAAACTTTTTGGGCGTGAAGATTGCCTTTATCTGTAATAGGTTCATCATTAAGTGTTGAGTAAAACTCAGATTGAGCAGGAAGTTTTTTGTCTTGAAATTTTTCTAAAGAACTCATATAATCATAAGGATAAACTCCTTTTCGAGAAAGTAATTCTACATCATCAGGAAAATATTTTTCTAAACTATAAAGACCTTCTCCATTAAGATTATCTACTAAACTCCCTAAACTCTGAGGTAAAAATTTAAATGAATCAATAAATCTTAATTCTCGTTTAACTTTTACAAGTTTTCCAGTTTCTTTTGAAGTAAATGTATCAACAACTACTTCCTTGGAAAAACTTATATATTTTTCCTCAGTTTCGGGAATACACTTAATTTCGCCTTCAGAAATTCCGAAATTTTTAATAAATAAGTGAGCGTCATAATTTTCCAAGTTATGGAAACTAATTGGAGTAAATTTACGTGATCTCATTAATAAATTACAATTATTACAAGCAGCTCCTCTACATTCTCCAGTATAATGACAATGATCTCTAACTTTTTTTTTAACCTAATTTTTGATTGCATTTATAACAAAAACTAGCATTTTCATATTTTTTCTTGTCTTTATCTGAAAGACTTATTTTCTTTGAGGAGTTATACTTACAAAAATATTCTCTACACTTGGCATGAGAAGCCCCTAAAAATGCTTTTGTTTTTTGACAAAAATTAATATACTTATTTTCACCAAATTCTTTTCCACAAGCATAACAAGTTGTTGATTTTTCAAAACTAATTTTGTTTTCTTGAGTAAATTTCATTTTCTCCCGAAACTTAAACATTCGGTAAATTTCTTTTATTTCTTGTTCTATCATTTCCACAAACGTTTTTGAAATATCCTCATCTTCAGTTTTCTTAGTATAAATTGCCAACTTGGTCTCAAAAATAGAATCGTCAAAGCATTTAACCAAGTAACAAAATCCAGAAGGAATGTGTTCTTGATCTTGTAAAGTTGAGTTTCCTTTTTTCTTATGTATATCTCTTAAGAAACACTCAAAATCCACATAAATCTTAAATGGAAATCGGTGCATAAACTGATAATTTTTAAGTTCTACAAACGAATTTGGTTCTGGCATAACTAGTCTTACTGGATCGTATAATTTACAATACTCTTCATGTCTATCTAGTACTTTTTGAGCGGTAAAAGTACATAAAAAACGATCACATATAAATTTCTTACCATCATGTTTTGAAATTTGGCTACTTAAAAGTCGGCTCAAATTTTTAATAACAGCCAAGTGTCTATCTTCTAAAAGTAGTAGTCCCACATTTGCTTTTTCATCAGAAACTCTCAGGGGAAATATAAATTTATCATCATGATCGAACACATTAATGTGAATATTAGGATTTTGTTTTTCAAATTTGCTGATTTGGTATAAATCTGTTGGAAACTTAATATCATTAAAGTTTAATAATTTTGACTTTTCTTGTAGGAAATTTGTAATTCTATGAGGATTTTTCCTATCATTATTTGTAAACACAGCATTTGTAACAGCCCATTTAAAACACACTTGATCACAATTTTCAAGATTTATAATTGCTTTTTTGTCTGCTATCCATTTTGGGGTCTCAACAAAGGAGGAACCGGGACGTATACCAGGATTACTTAATTTTATATCAATACTAATGATGTAGTCTAATTGCTACCCAGAGCCTTGTTTTTGATAATTAGAAAATGCTTCTAAAATATGCTCAATCATTTTACTAAGAGTTGATTCTAAATCAGTCCCAGGTAAAATAAGTTATTGTTTACTATGAAAATGGGCAACATCAGTAATTTGGTTACCTAAATCAGAATCATATTTTTTCATCGTACAATTTTAAGTTAATTGAACTTTATGATTTACTCCTTCTTTAGAAATTAAATCGATCGCCTCAGGCATAGCATCTTCAAAAAAATCATTTACATTAAATCTTTTATTACCATCTGTGCAGAATGTTTTTACAGTATTTTTCAAAGCTTTTTTGGTAATTTTAAACTCTAATTTTCTTCTAAGTTGCCCATCACGCTGGGCACAAAAGGCTGTAAAAACGCCGGGTTTAGCCTGTTGCCGTCACTCGTAGTCAGTGTTCTCTCATATGGCGCTTTGACATACTTCATGTAGTTTTTCATGCATATAATTCAAAATGGCGGAAACATTTGGAGTGGAGGAAGCTGTTGAGCGTGTTTTTAGTAAAGAATATGACGGTATGGTAGATGAGTCAGAAGAGGAACTGGAAAGTGATACAGACATTGGATCCCGGGAAGAAATAAGAAAATTTCTGAACTCATTTCAAGGCAGCACTGGCTTTGATAAAGAGATGTTTACGAGTGTTGGTGAAAAGGTGCTTTTGCCACTGATCGACTTGTGCAAATCTGAACCAAACGCAATGGAAAAAATTCTTCAAACTACCTGTATAAGTGCAGCTTGTCTACTTAAAAACGAGTCTCAACTGTGGCTGGCGGCCATCCACAGACGACTCGCTGGGAGAAGAAGTGTGAGAAATCTATATTATGCAGAATTTCATCACGACATTCCTGTTGACCTTTTTACTGCACTCTCTCACTCCATAACAGCTACAAAGGATCCAAAATTAGTGGAACCTATGTGTTATATAAGGGGAAGCAGCAAAGGTAAAGTGGTTTCTTTAACAGACATCGAGTCCGTAATCTATTTGCTAACATTGTTGTCTGGCAAGCAGCAAGAAGACGTAGCCTCTTATTTGAAAAGAACGCTCGGGGGAGCACGGAAAAATCATAAAACAAAGGTTCTAGTTTCCCCAGAAAAAGATTTTGGACTTATTTATTGTTACAAGAAAGGGCAGCTAACAATATCTTTCAATTATGGTGAATGGAACTCCTTTGGGTTTCCTCAGCATAACTGCAAATTAAATGTTTGAATTTTGTACTTTCACTGAGACTTCACTATAGTAGACTTTACAACTATATTTTAATTGTGCTGTAAAATACAGTTTATTACAGAGTAAGTTTCATGAAAGTGTTTTCTTCTGTAATTTGTTGCAATCAAATGATATCACAATTAAAACAAAAATATAAAGGCAGAGGCTTTGCACCTCTACCTGGAATCACTAGCACCTGTTATGATATCTCGCACAAACATATTAGCTTCATACTTATGGTAATAGAAATTTCTATGATTTGTGACACTTTGGACAACCGCTAAGGTAGAGATGTACCCATGTGGACACCTGATACATATAAGCTGTGGCAAAGCTACCTACAATAACAAGTCGTGTTAATCATCTTTTTTGCCATGGGTAGCTCTTCACTGACTCCATTTGGCAGCATGAATTTTCAAACGTGTGGGTCCAGTGAATTGTTATGCAGTTGTTCAATGAATCACTCCTCAGTATTCCGTTCCATACATTTCTCGACTATGTCACAAATTATACAGATACAATTAAAACATATACAATGATTTTATTTCAAGTACAAACAAATATATAAAATATATATATAAATATATAACTAATATAAATATATAAATTAAATAAATATATAATAAATATAATACATAAAAAATAATGCATTGTAATACATTATAAGAGATATCAAAAATATCTTTGAATAAAATGCTGTGGTGTGCAGGCCAAGGAAACTGTACGATGCTACCTCATGTGATAAGGGCAAAAAGCATTTGCTTTCCATCAATATCAGTTTTCAAATTACGAAACACATCATGTCCAGATACACAAAATCCTACAAGCTTTCCTAACAAACAAGATGATACAGTATTTCACTGTACTGGATTTTACTTGTAAAAATCAAAAAGTCATAGATAAACAAGAAGCACTGAAATATGCCAGATTTCAGCATCATAAAGGCTCGTGCCACCAATACTCAACCCCAACATGAAAATCTATCATAAAATATAAATGTCTTGCAACCAAAAACATCTTGCAACAAACATCTTGTGACCAACAACATGCAGCTTGCATGGCCTACTTTTTTAAAAACCTCTTAACCTTATCCATGATTTGTTTTCTTACTTTATGGTCACAAAACCTGCAACTGGCTGTCTGAACCTCTTTTTCACACCCACCATAGCAAAATTTAGAATCTTCTGTTGCACGCTTAGGGATATAAATATAACGAAGATTGCATTGGGATGCTGGTGTTTCAAAGTTGTAGTGCTTTTCCCTCAACCACACAAGTGAAATATACTCTTGCTGAAAAATTTGCTCCCACCTGGTCTTAAAATTAGTGTTTTTGCTGTATCTTGAAATGGATACATGTTTGGCCTCCCTCCCCTCCATCGAATTGAGACCAAGGCCTCTTCCATACTTTACTTTCATATCCCTAGCTCAGGAATAATGTTTCCCAATGTCCATGCAGTAGGGTGGTGGTCAAAATACAGGCAATGTAAGACAAAATAAATTCGACAGTTTTTCTCCAAATCATCTAACTGTGCATCAGTTACATCAATTCGATTGAACACAGAAACACAATCCCGCAGAGTTAAATACAAGTAAGCAAGCACATAAAATGTGAACAATGCTTTCATTTTATCTTTCAAAAATGGTTCCATAGCAGCAATTAGGTACATGAAGTTCTGTAAAAGCACCAAGAATCTTTTCCAGTGAACCTATACTCAAACTTGCCATCTCGGTTTTCGTTGAACCACCTTATAATCTTGTTTGCAAGTCTTCTAAGGTTGCATTTAGTTCTCATTGTAAGAATATATCTGTGAAATGGTGAAGTGTTAGGAACCTGCAAAAATGATTTAATTGCACTGGGTAATTGAGAAATCAGTAATACCTCTTGTAGAAGTAGCCTGTGGGCTAGTGCACATGCATTATTTTTTAGGTGCAAAGGATCGAGGCGTATCCGATCAACCATTGGGCCTAGGAGTGGTTCAAATTCTTGCCTACTTCGTTTACTGGCTGTGAAGTTAGTTATTTTGGACCACTTTGTACTTTCTGCTATATTTTGTTTTGCAACAGTCTGCTTGAATGTTTCAACACTTTGGGCTACTTTTACTCTTTCCGAATAATTCCATGGATGCCATTTTTTGTCTTTTTCCTTGCCAAACTGGCCGTTCAAATCAGTGGCATCTTTGCTGGAAACATTGGCAAATGAGCAAAAATATGTGGCACTATTAGTCAACTCACCACACAAAAAAGCAACCATCTTCAAATCGTTAGGCAATTGCAAGATATGAAATCTAACATTTACTGTAGATGCCTGCCCTTCTAATGTAGTGTATGTGCATTAAAAAGTTTGATGTTCAATGTAACGTTGAACTGGAATGCAGGTTTCTGAACAATTAGCACTGAATAACAAGAAGTTCTCATTGCTACTCAAAATTCCTCGACCAATGTTTAAAATTCCAACCAACCACGCACATGCCGTGTCATGTTTACCAAAAGGTGCCCCATCACCACCCAGGGAAACACAAAACTTATGTTCTTCCTCAAACCACACAAGTGTATGACCACTACAACAACGTAGATAAAATTCTGCCAACTTTACCAACAATTCTGCCAAATTCCTATAACAACCATGCACCTTGTATTCCTCATCAAGACCTTCACAAAGTGTTTCATAAATACTAGACACAGATCCTACTGGTATAGACTTAATAAAAGGCATTAATTTGTTATATGGCACAAGCCTAGGGATGGGGCAGTTATTGACAGATAGCCAAACATGTTTTTTACCCTTACCACCTTGCATAGCAATCTTATAGCAGGAATTTTTATACATCTTTCTATATTTTTTCTTTTTGGCTACACCACCACTATAATATACTGATATGCTGCGCACCATATTTTCAGTGGACAACTCAAATTCCATTAACTTAGGCTTGTAAATACTAGGCATTACTGATTGATTAAATTTTTGATTAACCGACATTACGTCTACTAAAATTCTCTTACTATATTTCACCAATGCTGTGTCCACAATCCCTATTTCTCCTGGTACATCTGTTTCTTCACTTCCACCATGAATATTTTTAGCTGCAGCAAACGTTTCTTTCCTTCTTTGTCTCAACACAGATGCACTAGATGAGAATTTTTTATTTTCAAACTTTGTAGCATGTTTCTTTCTACTCTCCATTGTTCTGTCTGATAGAACACTACACTGTGTAAACCTGGACGTCTCTGGCAAGCTATCTACCTCATCTTTCAAATTCGATATCTACAGTACATATAAGTAACAATATAAGCTGCATATTCAAAACACAGCTTATTACTAAAAACATCTGCTTAATGCTCTATGACTGTACCTATATAAAATTTATATATGACCACTGCTCCTGTTTCACATTATAGTCCCTTTTAAAATTATGCAATGACTAAACAAAAATAAACTAATGAAGTCCTCAAGTCCATACCTTGGCATCAATGCATCTTTTTCGTTCTTGTCAACCTCTTAATATTTTATCTTTCCTCTGTAGCTCTATTTCTAACTGAGAAACTTCTGCTTAAGCCTCTGTAAGGCTTCTCTTAGTCACAAAAGCGGCATTGCGCGCTTCTTTACACTTCTTCATATATTCCCCAACTTTGAAATGTGGCATCGCGTGCGTATATCATATGCCGAGCAAAAGTCTCTGAAATCACACGTTGGCATTCAAATACCAAGAAACGAAAAAGAAGGCGACAAAGTATGGGTATTTAACCGTCCCTCCACGAAGATTCGATGCAAATAAATAAATAACATCGAAAGCAAGGCAGAGAACGCCGTTTATACCAGGCACGCAATAATGGCCATAATTTGTAGATTTTCTTTGCTCAAAAGCGACCCACTCTTCTGAGCAATGCAGCCATGCTGGATATCAAAATGAACGTCAAGAAAACCACTATTCGGCGGTTCACACCGAAACATAAACAAATCGAACCGATCGTCTCACGAAGGGCCTAAACATTGCCATCGAGCATGATCGATATTTCGTTCCTATTCTCCCGAAAACATGGCGCGGCCAAGATGGCGGAACGTCACGAAATTACCAGGCATTTTTGGTGCCACTCGTGCCCAGCGTGCATCTTTATGATTTGGAAAAAGATAATCTTTAAAATCACCAATTTTCACTAATTTTTTTAAACCAAAAATTTCTCTTCTTTCTTTTTTAAGATTTTTTTGTTTTTCTATAGCATTTTTTTAAACAGATTTCCAATATTCGGCTTTGGATTTATCTCCTTTAACTCTGAAATTTTTCTCAATTTTTTCTGGATAGTTTCTTATTTTTATTCTCCTTTTGAATTTTAAGGTTTAAAACCCCCTTTTCTTTATCAAAATATTGATAAAAACTTGACTTTGTTTTTCCAAGATCGAGTCCCATATCTGTTTTTCTGTCTTTACTTAATTTGCCTACTAATCCTAGCAGATCTTTTTTTGAAAGATTTTGATTATTTTGATTCTCCTCAGACGTCATGGTCCTTAATTAAAATTAACTAATTAAGGACCAAAATTTATCCTTATTTATTTAATAACATAACAACTTCTTGCTCTTTTTATTTAGGTGAAATTTAAAATAATTAAGTTGCTTTTTATTTTAAGTGAAACTTAAAATAAATAGGTTGCTTTTTATTTAACATGATAAATTTGAGTAAAGGGGTGTGCGCCCATCAAATTTTTGGTAGGGGGCGCTTACCTCCAATAAGAGGAGAAAAAATAAAATGGGGGAGAATTTTTTTGTGGGGGGTGCTTACCTCCAAAAAGAGGGTGAAAATAAAATGGGGGAAAATTTTTGTTCGGTACTTCATGCATGAGTGAACACGATTATGTAAATGAAATGATGACGTCATCAAAATTTGAGGGCGCTTATTAGGGGACCACACCCTAGGTAAGTGCTTATTGGGGGACCACACCCTAGGTAGGCACTTATTGGGGGACGACGCCCTAGAATGGAATGTGGCAGAAATGTCATATTTATATCTACTTTTGCGTTAAATAAACTAAAACAAAAACATAGTCTTGGATTGGTTTGTAAACTAAAGTTGTGTTTTATGCTTCTCATGATTGTTTGAGTAACATAAAAAACCTCACTGTTTACATGCTTGGTGAAAGCATTGTTATCAATACAATGGTTTAACAAAGCAAATTAGAAGGTTATCTGGACTTTTCTTAACTAATGCAACACAACTTAACTAATACACTCAACATTACTTGTTCGTCTTGTCTTGAACAAATAAACTCAACATTACTTGTTCCAACAACAGTTTGTTTACTGATTCTTAACTGTTGTGAGCCTATAGTATCATTTCATTCAGCATGATGAACTGTTTCAACCACTTTGGTGCACCGATTATACATCAAAGATATCTTGGAGGATTTATAGAAAACTGATTCTATACTACATCAGTTGACAGGCTGTTGCCAACAACTTCAGACAGCTTCATAATAGCATCTGCAAAGAAGGTCAAGTTGACCAATCTCTGCTCATCATCATGATTTTCAAACAAGACCTGCGTGAACCACTTCTTTTTCGATATCATCAGCTTCTGTTTAAAATGGCAGTTGCTGCACTCAATGAAACCCGCTGGATTAGTCGAATCAACTTTCTTGGAACACTTTCGGCCGGACAGGTATGAAGCAACTTTCTCTACTCCAATGATATCTCCATGAACAGTTGCATTTGTTGCCACTGAAACTGCAAATACTTCCTTGAATGGTGTTGCTGGTGAGATGGAGGAACCTGTGTAAGCAGTGCTCAGACATATTTCATGACTCATCTTGTCTTTGTACACACTTAAGTGGTAAAACGTTTAAGGGTCATCTTGTTTGATAGTATCAGCAAACTCGTGCCACAAAGTTATCTTCATGGCAGCAGAAGCATCCACTACAGTGGCATTTTGCACCTTCATGTTGTTAGAACCAATATTCTTAGTTGGATACAAATGAGCTACTTTAGCTGTCACAGTTACACTTTGACCAGGGCAGAGAGATTTTATGGTGGCAAGATTCATTGTTGCTGGTTTATCAACAATTGGAAAATCTATGTTAGGGAAATGTTCAATTGTAACATCATTTCCCATCACAGAGTCTTCGGAGTTGGATTTTGTGTCGACACGGAATTTCTTTATCTTAACTGGTGAGTGACTGGCACTAAGCTTCGTAAATCTTTTCAGCTTTGTCGGTCAAAAACACATGCCATGAACTTCTTTCTTTTTACCTTGGATTTGGAAATCAAAGAAACGATCTTTCTTCAATGGCGAGATATTTTGAATACATCCGACAAACTCTGGGTCTGCATCGTACACTTTCTTGTTGTTTGTCTCACCTGAGGCTTCGGGTTTATCATTACAAACTGCAACAACAGTAGATAGGTCTTCTATTGCTGATAATGCTCTATAAGCTATCAAGTATTAACGTGGCATAAATTAAATAAAGTCAACTTCCCAAGGTATTTGATGAGATAACCCTACTTGACAATTCTTCTTGCCTTTCATTCACGACTGCTTTTGGCTTCGTTTTCTGTTTTTTGGACATACTACCGCACGTTGCTTTCGCCCTGCAAAAAATTGTTTCCTCGGTTCTATAAAAGTTAATTTTGTAGTTACACACCACCTTTTACCTTTAGTAGCTTTTAATTGTTTTACAATAAGAAATTAAAACTACTTATCTAACGTTGCTTTATTTTTATAAGTGACACTAGGGTGTGGTCTGGCTGACCCAGGCGGCATTCCATCCTTGAGTGACAGACTAGAATTCACCTCGTTTTGCCCCTTAACTTTTGGACTCAAACTAAACATTAACATTCAGGCGTGTTTATTACACAGATGAGATTATTTCAATCGTAGAGGCTAGAAACGAACACACAAGAAGTGACCATTGTGTTTGAATTTTGGTTTTGGTGCAGTACTGCAAAATGGCTTTTTGTCATTACTTAAATTAGTATTTTTAGTAATTTGTACACACTCTTTTGCAGTAAAATGGGCTACAAACAACACTGGCATGTTGCCATGAAAGATGACATAACATAATAAATCGAAAAAGCATACCTGCAAATTACTTTATTTTCCGCGATCAGAATAGTTCACGTCTATCATATACAACGTGGCCACATGATATCAGCAAATGATGATGGTACAAGATCGGCTACACCTCGAGATTACTTCGACGTACAATTACGGAAAAACAAATTCACAATATATCTGGCTATTGTGTATTGACATTTCTGCTGTTGCATCATTTTTATTGAAATATTTGTCTTGTCAGATTAAGGACAAGAAGTGAACTTTTGCGACACATCAAACAAATACCCATTATTAGAGAATTTCAAACCTTCGATGGAAAATATCAAACAAGCCTTTTCAGAGGATCGCAAACAAGCCTCTTCAGAACATATCAAACAAGCCTCTTCAGAACATATCAAATAAGCCTCTTTTGAATATCTCAAACAAGCCTCCCTTGAGGATATAAAACAAGCCTCTTCTGAGGGTATCAAATAAGCCTCTTCTGAGGATATCAAACAAGCCTCTCATGAGGAAATCAAACAAGCCTCTACGGAGGATATCAAACAAGCTTCTGTAAGAATATCAAACAAGCCTCTTTTGAGGAGATCAAACAAGCCTGTTTTGAGGAAATCAAACAAGCCTCTTCAGAGGATATCAAATAAGCCTCTTTTGACAATATCAAACAAGCTTCTTTGGATGATATCAAACATTTCACTATGTTGAGAGTGCGATTAATTGACATCGTTGTTTGTATTGTCGCTTATGCAATATCTCAATGGCACTAGAATTCTTCCAATATATGGTATTTCATTGACAAAAAGTGACGTTAATTCGTCGTACGTCATTGAACTCAGCTGACTTTTCTCAATGTAAACTGGCGTTTTACGTATCGTGCCATAATATGCATATTCAACATTAAATTCCACAAGCTGTGTTTCTTTTTCGTGCGGATATGATACGCTCGTGATTAGAAATTTCTCAATAAATACCGTGAAACCTGTGTAAGTTTGTATGCAATTACTATAAGTAAAATACGAATACTGACTGTAATTGCATTCTTTGACCTTGTTTGTTTTGTCCACATTTGGCACGGTCTTCGCTTAGCAACGTTAGCCTTTGTCCTTGGTAACATGGATAATTTAATGGAAAGTCAACCATGTGAAATTGCCGGCCTGGGATGGTAAATCAAAATCCGCAGTATATCTGTATAAAACTCCTAGGTGAATACTTGAAGAAGAACCTACTTGTATGCTAGTCGCACTCGCAACGTGCGTTACTGACCTTTGATTGAAGGATATTAAAAATGCAAGGGCGCTCTTAGAATATTAAAGTTTGTAAGTATCTTGGATCTACAAACAAGCAAAAGGAGATTTCAAACCACTTATTATGGTATTATATAGCCATAATATATTTA
Source organism: Phenganax subtilis (assembly GCA_025434845.1). NCBI lineage: Eukaryota > Metazoa > Cnidaria > Anthozoa > Malacalcyonacea > Clavulariidae > Phenganax > Phenganax subtilis. The sequence continues at coordinate 9,794 of JAOBYK010433122.1, read as the reverse complement.
TGATCTTTGTATTTGAAACAGAAACCATGCGAGCGGAGTATAGTTCAGCGTCATAGTGAAATTTCTTTAGCAAACTATCTCTCATCGCTCATGGCAATAGATATACTACAAATCATATTAAATATACCAAGGTTCTGCCGGGTGGAAATGTAAGGGCTACGAAAACAGCTAGATGAAGTGAAAGGCTTGAAATATATTATAATAAAGATGCATGAATGTGCCAAGTGCAGAAGAATCAATTAATAAACAAACGTTTATGGGTACAAGCTCTTGCAAATCGCTAACTCTAGTAATAGCAGAGCGTGAATGTGATTTAGTTTTACCGATCGAAGGATAATACAAGCTGGTTACAACAAAATTTCATAGTCAAAATGCAGATACGGAAAGAACAGTTGAGAGTTATCTACTTTAATGCACAAATAGTTTATTAAGAAAGTAAAATGTATATACAAAGTATAGATGATGCACCATTAGCATAAAATTAGCCACTTCAAAAACTGCAGGAGTCTAAGTACTAATTACTAGCTCACATAGCACTATGGTACTGTTTTGGGGGACGCCATTTCTCGGTCAAATATTCCATTTTTTTTAAAACAACATGAGAAAATGCAACAAAGAGAATGGTTTTTAAATGGAATTGCTGTGTGCCCAATTGCACTAACAACTGGAGGAACTCTAAAAATATAAAGGTGCACACGATACCAGTGGATGAAGCAATTCAAAAAGAATATGTCGGACTCATAAGGAACAACAATCTCCACTTAATTTCGTCAAGCACACAAATTTGCGGTGAGCATTTTGTTGGAGGAGCACAGGTTTCTAGAAATCAGCTACCGATAATATTTCCGAGGTTGCAATCAGTGACACCTCGACAAAAAATTGAAAAGCATGCTTTGTTGCCAAAGACGCGGAGAACACGAAAAGCATCAGGCGATATTGTCACTCCAGGAACTGAGCCTATGAGCATGCATATGGAAACAAGAGGTAACACAGAGCCCAGAACTGAGCGTATAAACACTGCAGAAACAGAGTGTAATACAGAACACACATCAAACTGTTTTTCTACAGTAGTACAGAACGACAAAAAAAAACGAGTTTCTCCAACACGAAATTGAAAAACTGAAGTTGGAGGTACAGTTGTTAAAGAACGTGCAAGAACAAAGTGGGGCTGTTTTTGACATCGATCGTTTTAAGAATAGTGACAAAGATATTTCTTTTCATACTGGCTTCCCAACTATGAGACAATGAAACTGTGTTTTAGTATTTTGGAACCAAATCTGTATAATATTAATTATGGCAAATACAAGAAATGTCATGATTCTGACATTCCAGGAAGACCAAGGAAACTATCAAAATGGCAGGAGTTTACCATGGTCTTAATGCGGATACGTCTAGGCCTGTTTGGCAGGGATCTTGCCCACAGATTTGGTATTTCTGAGAGCACTGTTTCGACAGTGTTTCAAGCATGGGTAACATTTATGAAGGCTGAATTAGAACCTGTTTGCATTATATGGCCTCCAAAGGAACAGATAAAACATTACATGCCTTCTCTTTTTAGCAAAATCTATCCCGACTTGGTCTCCATTATTGATGGTACCGAGGTATTTATGGAATGTCCATCTGGTCTAGATAACCAGTCAGTATGTCATTCCCAGTATAAGTCTCATAGTACTATGAAGGGAATCATCGGCATTACACCAAGTAGAGTCATATCATTTGTAAGTGATTTGTATACAGGTGCCATTAGTGATCCAGACATAGTGACAAAATCTGGATATCTTGTTAATCTGAACAAAGGGGATTGGGTAATGGCAGACAAGGGATTCACAATACAAGACGATCTGGCCACTGTTGGTGCCCGTCTAGTTATGCCTGCTTTTCTGCAGTCAAGAGGTCAGTTTTCTAAAGTGGAAACTGAACACAACAAAAAAATTGCAAGTTTAAGAATTTATGTGGAACGATGTATAGAAAGGTTGAAGAATTGGCACTTTTTTGACAGACCAATCCCTATTACTTTACATGATGTAGCACCTGATGTCTGGATTGTTGTTGCTTGTTTTTCAAACTTTTTACCTCCACTGGTCAATTAACTGAAGTCAAAAATTGCTAATATAATTAATTATGTTCTATAATTTAATGTAATAATAAAAGCATACAAAGGGAGGGTTGTTACATATCCTGAAGTTGTGCATATGTACTTAATGGATGGCAACTATCAACATAACCCCAACAGAATCAGGATTTGAAATTTAAAAGTATCCAGTATCCAACAATGCATTATCCATTTGGGATTGCAGCTACTCACAGTTTGGTATCCAAATTTTAATACCAAGTAGATATTGGGAAACTGCAAATTTCAGATCCTGATATTACAGTTAATAAAATGCTTACAACCAACAATACACAAGATGTTCTGTAAAATTTTAATTCAAAGCAGGTCCTAACAAGTACACTACAGCAGGTTGCTGAATACATTAGTCAGACAGGCTTGGAAAACTAGTATCCTTTCCCCAGCGGGTAACTTTGTGTAAAATTTTTGGATAAACAATTTCAGGTAACAAATGAGAGAAGTAAAATTTCTTGAGTTTGTCAGGATACCACTCCAAAAGTCATGAGAAAACAAAATAATGTCAACATGCATCCATATGCTGTCAGATATGATGAAATGACAATAGTGAGTTCCAGTGCAAAACATTTGTTGTTGAATCTGTACATAGTATTTGTGATTTGTGTTTAGTATTAAAATTCGTTGCTTTCTCTTGAAAGTAAGCAACCTCATTAAAATATCTTCAAAAGATTCTCCATCTCTTGTAGCAACCTTCTTGACTTCAATTACGCCTCGACCATAGTGAATTCTGCCATCCGGTGATGCTCCCAAAAAAGGATGTGTGGTTGAAATAACCAACCCAGACTTGCCCACTGAATTGCCACTTACATACTCATATTGAGAAATAATCTTGCTTTCCCATTCTATGCCTTCCTTCATAGCCTTTGTCGTGATGTTACCATGGTATGGCAAGATGGATGCAATGGCTTTAGTAGGGCTGGTTGTGTTTTTAATCAGGCAACACTTGGCTTTTGATGCAGTTATTCGGTGTTGTCGAATGGAATACCACAAAGATAATTTCTGTTGTTCTTCTGTTTTCATTTCAATTTCATCCTTATATTCACTGGACTTGAATAGCCTTCTTTTTGCTCTCTCAGCCTTTTCCCTAATTTCATGAAGTGATAGCGGGCCCATACATTGTGGAGAAGTAAGACTCCATTTTTTTTCTGTTGATAACAATTCAGAAACTATGTCATTTGGTACACTTGCTTTGGTTGATGGTTTTGGTAAATCTTGAGGAAGTATATGGGACAGTTTTCCTGTATTGAGTTCCACCTTTTTAACCTCTTTTAATATGTTCGAAAGTCTGCCTTTGTCAATGGGTCTCTTTGGAGCAGGTCCAACTGCGCATGGTAGTTTCCTCTTCTTCTCTTTTCCATATGCATGCTTGACAAACTTAACATGTCTTACTGGTCCAGGTTCAATCCTTACTTGGCAAGGTACATTCCACTTGCAGTGCTTTGAAGTGCAGGGCAAATCATCTTTGACATCCTTCTCTTCCCTCATTTTGCAATAGTTCTCCAGAGCAAAGAGACTAGCAGTTACATGGTTGCATCGCCCATCTACGCCTGCTGGGCAGCCACAGCCAGCATTATGCACACTTCCATTATTTCTTAGAGTTATCTTTGCTGAATAAACTTTACCTTTCTTCATTGAAGGCAATACTTTAGAAAGTATGAAAAAAAAGTTCCCTTCTTGTTTGACAAACAATTGCAAAACATGTCCAGACTTGAAAAGATTGTATCGTTTGACCAGAGGCTTCTCAGTGGAAAGCTGTTTTTTCATTTCTACGTCTTCAATCATAAATTTCCATAAAAAGTTATGTTGAAATTCTGGGAGGCAGCCAAGATCAGTTTCAAATCCAGACGAAGGAAAACTGTCATCTGATGTTGAAATTTCGGGTAACAAGCCAAGCTTCAATTTTTTCTGTGCTATGTTAATCCCATCGTCTTGGTCCACAAGGATCAATGCTAAACCATTCTTGATATAGTTTCTTACCCTACAGACATATTACGACATATATAAGTTATTGACGAAATACTAAAGCACAACAGTAATAGCTACAAATCCATACTTTTGAGCAAGTTCGCCTTTTTGCCAGTAACTTTGGCCCCACGACAAGACAGCCATCGTTTTAAAATTGCCACACTGCATTGCTCAATCGGCCTTGGCAAAGTGGCTCGTGGGATGTCTTTTTCTTCCAGCACGATAGGAGTATTCTCCTCAGTTGTTGCAAAGTCTCCTTCGTTGGTAAAATCATTGTTAACTTCAGCAAAATTTGCAATTCTAATAGTGCTTTCGCTCATACAACTCATATGAATAATTCAATCAATGCAAGCGCGTCCCCCAAAACAGTACCATAATTCCACACGAGCTATAATTAGCACCATGACCCCTGCAGCTTTTGAAGTGGCTAATATATCTAGTTATTTATATAAAATCTTTCGATACCAAAAGTTTCCTGGGTGCTTTATGATCAAGAGTTCTAATGGAACCTCCAAATACCATGACATACATCACTGTTTCGACTTTGTTTCCTTACTAAAATTAATCCGTCTTTACAATATTGTCATGCAAGTCAATGCCCAGAGGCACGGCTACCTCTTTCAATCACTTTTGGGATGACTTTTTTTAAGTGATCAATGTATTTATTGCATGTTTCTTTGGTCATTCTTGTGCACCAAAAATGCTTAATGCCGTTTATTAGGTTGTCTTTGGTCTTTGGTTTCTACGTTTTTCGGAGGTAGTGTTTTAGTTTGTGCCAGACAAGCTCTATGGGTTTCATGTTGGGGCTTTCAGCCAGAGTTTGCCACCAATTTATTCCATTTGCACTATAATATGCTTTGGCTGCCCTACTCATGTATTTGGGATCATTATCCTGCATAAACTGATGACCGTCGGGGTACTTCTTGGCAATGAAAGGCTCTAAGTGAGGTTTTAGAACCCCATGGACATAAACGTTTGCCTCGATTATTCCAAAAAAAATGGCAACTTTGGTGGCTCCACACCTTGAGATGCCAGCCCAAATGCGAAGCTTAGTGGGATGCTTCGGTTGTCCTTACAAAAGAGGGGGTTCCTACCATTGGTGAAATGATATTCTGGCATCACTGTCTAGGGCTACTGAGCTTTCATCTGTAAAAATGACATCGTCAAACGTCTCCTCACGTGTTTGACAATCCTGGGCAAATGCCAGTCGTTTTCTCTGATTTGCTTCTCGTACCAACTGACAGTATTTGCTTCCAGTACACAGCCACCCAAGCTTTTTATGTGCTCTTTTTACTGTTGTCTCAGATATCTTCACGTTAAAGTTTTGAAAGATTGCTTTAGTAAGGTCCTTCGAAGTTGTCTCATTGTTTTGTTCCATGGTGACATCGATAAATCGCAAAATATCCTCATTTAGCTTTGTTAATTTGTGATCTTTTTTTGGCAAACTAAGTAAACCGGTTTTTTGGTATCATGACATGGAACAAGATAAATTCTGGCAGCTAATAGTAAAATTATCTTGCTCTTCAAGAACTCTACGGATTTGAAAGTTTCAAAAACCCTCCTCATGACGATAACTTTAATTTTTAGCAGCGGTGTTACGAATACACGATGTTTGACCCAAAAAAAGCCCGCGCAACTGATCCCAAAAGTCTGTGGAATGCTTTACACGTAAGCGTCCCGCACGCTTATTAACTTAAAACTTAATTATAAAGGTACACCCTTCAGAACAAGCGGAGTTAAACGCCCCATCACTATCCCGTCTTTTGAAAAGTTTGAAGCAAAAAGCACTGATGTTATATTGTTTTGAAACGCTTTAATTTGTTTGCATATAGATTTCTAGTAATGAGCTGCTTTAATGCTATTCTTGTCTGACCAAATGAATGGCATTTTTTTCACCGGAAATATGTATACTTCACAAAGGCAAGCGGAAAAAATTAATTTTCACTGATTAGGCCGTTTTATGTTTATTTTCGCACTTTCGAAATGGGACTTTGATATTTAACACCGCAACAATGTTGCATGAGCCATCTTAGCTATAGTGCACTAGCACCATGTATAATAGGTCTCTATACCCAAGCATATTTACTGCATGAGTCATTGTAACATTTTTGCAGATATTTGAATCAAACATATAGTAAGCGCTTGCAACGCGTCTATTTACTATTGCACTGCTGACCGTCTGCGAATCTGGCACTACATGACCGCCTAGATTAAGCAATTTTTGAGAATGACTTGGCAAACCTTAACGAAGTCCGACGCTAAGTTCTCTCTGGTGTTTTTTCCCGTTGACGAGATGTTTTCAGACATAGAAACACGAAAACTCAAAGCAACACGAAGGGACAAAATAAAAGAAGGGCACTGAAAAGAAGGGCAATCCAAATCGGTCGCGATATGGTTGATGGAGAAATCGTAATGCATAATGGTAAGTATAGTATGACTATGAGTCCCTATATCAATTTCAAAATCAGTGTTTAAGTATATCCAGATATATTATATGGTTATTTTTATTCTTCTCAGATAATAAAAGTATTCTAGAAGCTGTATTGGATGACATACAAACTGACCCTGTTTACCGAAAGTTTGTTTTGCCGCCAGTGGAACCATTCTCTACTAGGACAGCTGAGTCTCAAGCAACGCTGGAGAAAAAAGCACCTCAGGAGAAACAAGAAACTGGTCAAACAGCGCCTATATGTATTGCCCAAATCGAAACACCCCAAAAGAGGCAAAAGCCACTAAAATGGAAACCTGCCAAGATGAAGCAAAAGAAGGAAAAAGCAAATAAGGTATAGCATGCACTGTCCATACATGCCTGTTAAGGAGTTTTAACCTAAGATTTTTTCTCTAGTCTATGCCAATTTTAAAATTTTGTTTAAGATTGATAAAATGATCTTGTCTACGCAACAAATCCTTGAAAAGCTTAATGTTGTGATTATTATAGCTATATATCGCATATTGATCCAACCATTCTTAATTTCGTAGTGTTTTTCATAAGCGTCTACGCAATTCGTCGGTGTGAAACTGTTCCAAATAATATCGAAACATTCGGACAATGGCTAGTTGACTCAAATTGCTTTTTCTTTTTTTTATAGCAGAAAACGGCAATTCTGATATCCTCCGAAGACCCTCTGGAAGAGTGCAAAAATGGTGTGAGCCACTCCTCCTGCTTAATGGGAAGTAGTTATTCCTTAAGCCTAGATGACAGGGATAGAAGTTATCTATCTAATTCCTTCCTTGGATGTCAACTTGACTGGACAATCCACTCCGAAACGACCACCTGGGCTACATCCCGAGTGTGTTGAAGCAAGATCCCTACCTGGTGGGATACAATCACCAGCACCCATCATTTGCAACTTCCTTTCGCCCATTATTCCCAACTTTCCCACATCTATAGCACACTGCAGTCAGACGGAGCAGAACGCCATTTTTCTCAAGATACTGGACGTCTGCAAAGAAACCTTGTCTTGTGTTCAAGCGCTAAAGTCGGAAATGTACAAAACGCCAATCGACAGTCAGTTCCACAGCTTAGCTTCCGAACATGGCCCCTCGCCAGTTTTCCCACTCCCTTCCTATCAACCCCCAGTTACTTTCAACACACCCATTACCGTCCATACACCGGCTACCATCCATACACCAGCTACAAGAAGTCTCGCTACATCTTTGGAACACACTGCAGAAAGTGAGATGGATTTATTTTGCATTGACACAAGGTCAAAAACATCATCGGTTGTGCTGTTTGCGAAAAAGCTAACAGAAAAAATGTTTACCATAGATGAATGAGAGAACCGAAATTGTTTAGGGAAAAAAGGGAAAGGACCCCTTGACTCAGTTAAGCTGAAAAAGATTAAACAGCTTGTGTTTAAATATTACCATGTCCACAGTAGGGAACAAGACAGTGTATGGAAACAGTGTATTGTAAGAATAGATGAATTTTTAAGAAGAAAACCTAAGTCAAAATAGTGACATATAGTTAAGGTATTAAATGATCCATTAGAATCCAGTCATTTGAAATCTAGTATAAAGGTTCAACTTCTAGAAAAAATTGCATATGCATTTTGTCCGTGTTAATTTTTTGAATTTTCTTTAAATCAGTTTTCTACAGGATTTCTAATGGTGCATCATCCATACCTTGTATATACATTTTACTTTCTTAATAAACTATTTGTGCATTAAAGTAGATAACTCTCAACTGTTCTTTCCGTATCTGCATTTTGACTATGAAATTTTGTTGTAACCAGCTCGTATTATCCTTCGATCGGTAAAACTAAATCACATTCATGCTTAGTCTCCTACGCAGCCTGTTCGCGGGTGCGAGGTTTTCTCCCCACACACAGGCTGCTTTCAAGAGAAGCAAATTCCATTCCGATTGTCTGGCCAATCAGCAACGTACTTCTAAAAAACGTGAAGCGCTGACTCAGCAAAGAGCAAGAAACGAAAATAAAATGGCCGATCTTGAAGTTGCACTTCAAAATGTCTCACTAAAGTTTAAGATTACAAATTTAAATGACCACCAAAAGTTAGCGATTCGGAAATTCGTTCTAGAAGGCAACGAATTATTTGTCAATCTGCCAACTGGAAGTGGAAAATCTCTTATATACCAAGGATTGCCCATCGTTTTTGACACAGTAACAGGAAAGTCTGGGCACATTGTGGTGGTCGTATCACCACTCTTAAATTTAATAAACGACCAAGTGAATTATCTCAATAACTTGGGCATAAAGGCAGTTAATTTGAGTAACGTAAAGAGTGAAGAAGAGCGGGTAATGGTGGAACAGGGGACGTATTTTATTGTTTATGGTACACCTGAAGTTTGGCTAAATAGTGAACGATGGCGTGCCATGTTAAACAGTTTTGTTTACTCTGAAAAACTTTGTGCTATCGCTGTTGACGAAGCTCATGTATTAAAGCAATGGTAAGATCTCATCCTAAATGTTTTGTACAATATGATAGATAAAAGTAACTGCCAGACGACTCCCAGCTACAAATTTATGTATGTATGACAACAAAGGACTAATCAAATCCAAATACCAAACATTGTATAATCTGTAAAATATTGTCTTACACAACTTGTTTAGTAGGTAGATCGTATGTACGATAAATGCTGATTTTTGGTATCAACTAATTAGTAAAGTACAATTGACTATCCACAGTTACGTTTTTTATCTCAATTACAACGTGATTTAATTAATTTGAACAGGGGAACATCAAACAGCAGCAAACAAAGAGTGTTCCGTGAATGGTATTCTCACTTACATGAGCTACGTTCCCTTGCTCCAAATGTAAAAATGTTGGCATTGACAGCCACTGCATCATCACTGACAAAGAACATAATACTAAATATATTATTAATGAAAAAGCCATACGAAATAAAAGATAGCCCAAATAAATTAAATGTAACCTATGTTGTCGAATACCTTGCACAAGATGCAGACTTACAGGACTACTTTGGTTGGCTCATTGATAGTTTGAAACTGAAACAAGGGAAGGCTACCAGAACAATAATTTACTGTCAAACTATAAGACAATGTGCAATGCTGTATAGTATGTTTAGAGGACTACTTGGAAAGCACTTTTTTGTGGGTGTTGAGAATCCTAGGAATGTACTTGTCGAAATGTTACACTCGTGTACCCCTGCTGCTAACAAAGAAAATATTTTGGAGTCATTCCAGCACGAAGGAGGGACAATTAGAGTGCTCGTTGCCAC
>JAOBYK010433011.1:0-14727 GCA_025434845.1 Phenganax subtilis | reverse complement strand
CTGGCGCACAAATCGTCATTTTTGCACCAAAAATGAGGCTTCAAATTAAACGAAAGACGGTAAAAGTCCAGTTTTCGTCTAAAAACAGTCAAAATTTGAATTCTGCGTCCTCATTTTTTCATGGAGGCTCATTATGAGCAAATTCTACGTTGATATATGCATAAGTCGCAAAGTTATTGCTTTCGCGCCAAAATGAGGTTTCAATCGCCAAAACGAAGCTGAAGGCCTCGCCCACAGCCTGTATACCAACGATTTTCGAAATCAGCGCCCCCAAATTGACCAAGTTCACTTGGTTTGGTAAACTTCCCCGTCGGGGGGCCATTCCCTCATTCTCCGCCTGGTCGAAAAACAGTAACTAAAGTGCGGAATGATGAATGATTTATACAGACACAGGCCCGTCAGTAGCGGGGGGGGAGGACTGGGGAGGTGGGCTAGCCCCCCCCCCCCAATAAATCTCCTTATAAGAAATAACTTCAAAAACGAAGCAGAAACTTAACAAAAACTAGAGACCTCAAGGAGACTGCAAAGTTTCTGAGATCTTAAGAGTGTTTCACCCGCCACAGTCTGTTACATCCCGGCTATTGAGTATTAGGCCTGTTTCAAACGTCGCACTACTGTCGTGTCGAATGCATTAAAAACAATCGATAATGAGGAGTTTCAGCTTATTATCTTTTGTTTTTAATGCATTCGACACGACAGGAGTGCGACGTTTGAAACAGGCCTTACTCATGCAAGATGGCTGCGAGTGAATCTGTCTGTCATATACTTGCACACCACTACAGCACAATACACGACACCGACCATGCCACACCCTGTGCATCTGACTACACGGACACTCTATTGCAGTATGCACATTATACCACGCTCTATTTCTGGATTACGACGGCATCATCGCCATATATATTTGTACGTTGTATACTGCCGAATAGTATTTGAATGTACAGGTTGCCCTTGTAGCAGTGCACTGTAGAGACTACGTTAGACCTCCGTGTAATATCCGCACTTGCTATTGCAGACTTAATTAAGTTGTGTATAAATACTTAGCCATGTAGTAACAATTACTTTATAGGTGAATAGCAAGACAAGTGTCGATATAGTTTTAGTTCGCCAATAGCACTTTTCAGTCGCACCAATCAGAATCTGATATTTTGAACTGCAGCTCCAAAAGTTTACAATCCATTAAGACTCAGTTTGCAATCCTACTAAGACTCGGTCTGACTCAGTAATACATACCAGCAATATAGCACCATTGTCTTGTAAATGTAAACTTTCCCCGCAATGATTATTTATTCTTTATATTCATTACAACGCAAGTCTACAGCTAGACAACAATACATCCACAAAAACTCATCACCGACTATTTTAACTTTACTTGACTTCAGTCGTATATTTTCGCTCCGTTGACTTAGCCCCAAATGTGCAGCCCACACGTGATTAAACATCAGTTGCGAAATTTCGCTGTTTTGCCCGTTATTGCTGACTTGTCATGTTCTCTTCGATCTATCGTTCTGACATAGTATTTAGGATGGCAAGAAACGCCAAGAATTTGCAAATTTCATTTGGAAAATGTATAGCTGTAGGAATAAAGTTCTTATGCTTTCTCACTCCTATGACTTCCGCCATTTGTGCGGCTAAATATGGGAAATAGGTATTTAATACTTTTGCGCGAACACGTGTTCGAACGCAATTTCAGTAGAAACGGGGGTACGTGCTCACGGAGTTGTTTAACATTTTAATAGAAATATGCCCGAGAAATACCTGTATACACCCCCCGGAGTTTACACTATGACTGAATGACTGATGTGAATTTTCGCCACTCATCACAATACTGCAAAGTTTCGGAGAAACTTTGCAGTAATGATTAAATAAGGGAGGTGCATGACATTCTGAAATACTTTTGTCTATAGTAGACAGATATTTTGTCTAGAAATATACCAGAGCAGAGAAATATACAGATAGAGCCCCCACCAATACAGATTTCATTCCTACGGGCCTGAGACACAACTTTGTTGGGTGTGGCGCTGTCGCTGTCGCGAGGACAAACGCCTTTCAGCTATGAGGTTGTCGGTTTGATTCTCAGCGCGAACTTAACTTCGTGGTATAAAAGAGTCTGTCAACTACTCTGCCGAAAGGCCTGGGTTTTCTCCGGGTATCCGAGTTTCTTCCTACAGGGAAAGTCATCAATGTTGGCTAGGTTCAATAGATAAGGAGAATAATGATTGATTGTTGTAAAAATAAGCAGTATAGATGTATACTGTTGCTACACATTAGAAATACAATTGTAGTTATATGAAATTCAGTTCATGTTGCCAGGTAACTGTATGTAAACCATCTATCTCTATCTGTCTATCTAACCCTCTCCCACAAAAGCTGGTTTCGAAGAGGGCTGCAGGTGAAGATTTTAAATTTACATTAATAAAAATAGGGTAAACTACTGAATGAAAGCAGTTTCTTTAAACCACTTACTGGCTAGAATTTCCCTCTGTCGAGTAGATTTGCCTGGCGTTGATCAGAGTAAAATAAAGAAAGGAGGCGTGTGTAGATGCATTGCCACTGAATGGGTTTACTAGCGATCTTTCCTAATAATAATTTAGTTGGCCCTGTGACACAGAGCTAGTGATATGCAAGAGTCCTTACTTATGTCCTCAAGGAGTAACGTCGTACGGCATTAGCCTTAACTAGAGTAAAATGCAGTAAATAAGTAGGACAACTAAGCCAGGTCATCACCATTTCTTCCAAAAGTATGTTTACACACAGCGATTTGTCGGACCGATTCTGCTCACGTACGATCTGTCATATACGATTAATTGCTGTACGTGAATAGCCACCCAATATTATGGAGAGCTCTTTGCGTGTGAACGCCTCGCGATTTACAAAATCGTGAAAAAATCTGTAGCAAAACACAGATTTTTCCCACGATTCTTGCAATTTTTCTTCCGTTGTGATAACAACTTTACGATTGCGTATCGAACGAGCAAATTCAATAAGTCTTCAACCCCGGGAAAAATCTCTCGAGCAATGTCTCTGAAAAGGAAGTTGTTTAGTGGGAAAGCCTGAAAACCAAGCGAAAGCAAAGGCGAAAAATCAGGAGTTTTATTGAGTGAGAAATACGATTTTTAATTTCCGGGTGATTTAAATACCCTCAATTTTATGACAAATAAGCACGAAAGTATCATGACCGTAGCAGACGTGTGCCAGTTAGAGGAAGCATAGAAAGTTTTTTGAATGATTGTCGATATAACTTTTTAAACTTTTTAGTAAAAGTCAGAATTAAAATCAGATGAGCCATTCACACACAGCGATTTTTCGCAAATGACGAATTGATGCTTTTTCGCGAATCAGGCGATGGATTCGTCAATTAACGTAGATCGCAATCGGGCAAGTTGTTGTGTATCGACGTAATTTAATTCTTTTTTTAAAAATCTTTTCCAACAGACTGATGAACATACGCTTGAGAATTCACCGTCAAATTTCTTCGTCAACAATCTGCTAGCAACCATGACGTTGACAGATGACAAGCCTACTGCGAAGAGGATAGTTTGTGACAATTGTGAGAATGGAGATGATGCTGAAAGCAGATGCAATGAATGCGCAATGTTTCTTTGCCAGTTTTGTACTGAAGCACATAAACGATTTCGATCAACTAAGTCGCACAAGCTTTTTACCATTGAAGAGCTAAAATCAAACGCTGACCCGCAAAACTTTGCTGAAAAGGTAAGATGTTCCAAACACAAGGAAGAAATCAAGTTGTTTTGCAGCACGTGTGAAACAACCATTTGTAGAGATTGCACCATCGTTGATCATCAGGGCCATAAGTATGGTTTTGTTGACGAAGTTGTTGGAGAGGAAAAACAACGTGTCCAGGAAAATCTTGACGAAGTGAAAAAACGGAATGGCAGAGTGGCTGAAGGAATTGAAAACTTAAAGAAATTTAATGAAAGTTTGGAGGCGAAGAAGGAATCAACAATCGATAATATCAACAAACACTTCGAAAAACTCTCAAGAGCCGTGGAGTCTCGGAGAAAAGAGTTGGTCGAAAAAGCAACCGCCCTGACCGATGAAAAGCAAAAGCAAATTCACGGGCAGTTAGAGGCTTTAGAAGTGGCGTTAGCTAGTTGTCAGAGTAGCATCGAGTTCACTGAGCAAGCGTTTGAGAATGGTAACGATGTCCAAGTTCTAAGCATGGAAAAATATATTCTGCAGTCTCTAGAGCAGCTGAAAACAATTAAAGATCAAACAGAGCCTTGTGTTTCCGTACACATGAAGTTTGTGACCCCTTCCTGCGTAGAAGAAGTAGAAACGATGGTATTGAACAAGTACGACGTAGATGTTTCTGTAGTAAGTCCTCTAAATTGCCAAGCGTCTTTTAACGATACTGGAGCATCGTTTACAATGTATAATCAGTGTTCAATAACATTGATCTGTAAGGATAAGAACAATCAACGGTTGAGATACGGTGGTGACATTATCGAACCAGTTTTTACAGGAATTGAAGTCGAGGGTGTTGTTGTTGCTGATAATGAAGATGGCTCGTACCTTATTAGTTTCTACCCTCGTCAAGGTGGAATGCTGGAGTTTGAGTTATCTATCAACGGAACACCTGCTCCGAGTTGCTCTTTGATGGAACCAGTTCATGACGATTGGTTCTGAAGGGCGTTATTATTAATGGTGAGCTTGGAATGAGGGGCGTGGGAAATCGAGGTGAATACAGTTGCAGAGTCGGCGCTTGTTTCTTTCAGTCAGATATCCCATCGTGGACAGTTTAAGTGAGTCGCACAATTTCTAGTGACCTTCGCATTTTTGACCGTTATCAGTATTACAATCGTGATGACTACTTTGACTGCAAATATGTAGAAATGGGAATCTGGACTACGATGACGTGAATGCCAATATTGCCACCAGCCAAAAGAAGGCGACCTATGAGATGCGACAGATCTCGGACTCTGAGGACAGCTTATTGCTCACTCTATCTTTGGACATGACAAAAAAATTTCCAACTGTCAGTAAAAATGGTTTTCACATTGACAGCTATCAATTCACCGCCAAGCGTGTTTCACCTTTCTTTGCTTGTGGTTGTGATATAAGTATAAATTTAGTAAATGAAAAAGAGTTCGCTATGAGTTGCGAAAACGCCATTCCCATCCCCGCTGCTGCAAACCAAGATATCGCGTATGTTTCTGTAGATGAAAAATTAGTGGAGGAAGATGACATTGCTGTCGCCGATACTACATTCGAAAAACCTCACTATCGATTCGGGGGTAAGAAAAAAGAGAGATTAAGGGCTCGGTCACGAAGGTGATGTAAGTTGTTTTGAGTCGGGAATACGCAATTTGGAAACCTGAAGTGAAAGTCACAGCCATCGGTCGCAGGCACTTAACTTTAACACAACACTTTTTAAACCTACGCATATTACTATGATAGTGGTGAAGAAGATAGAATCCAGTGATGGAATCATCAACCATGATGACAGGAACTCAGATAGTGGCCACCAGCCAGAAGAAGGCAGTTATAAACGACGAAAAAGCTGGACGCGCATCAACAACAACAGTAGTCGCCTCTTACTATTCAGGCATGTACTGTCGCAAAAAATTGTTGTTTGTTCGAGAGCCTGTCGCTTTACAGCAGGGCCTTTCAAGGGGCTCAAATGGGCATGTTGCCCTGCGCCCCAGGCTGAAAGGGCCGCTAAACGAAGAAGGGAAAAATAACTTTAAATTCATAAAGTGAAAAAGTGTATGATCAAAAGTTTAAAAACATAATAAAATCAATTATATTAAACGGTTGTAGATATTGCAATTTAATTGCATAGACCCAAAACATATGATAGTATCGGCAGAGTTTTGTTGGTTGTGCAATTTTGTAAAATGTGTAAATAAATATTTTACATGTTTGTACAGTAGATACAGTGCAATAGATGAAAAAGATAGAAAAGCCATCCAGTTGATTATTGCCCTGCGTTCCGAAATATAGGCCCCCCCCTTTACAGCAACGAGTGTTTCATCCCTCTTTGTTTTAGTCAATGTGTGTAACTTGAGGTTTCTAAATTTCAAGTTATTAACCACTAAACTCATTTCGTGATCACTGCAACTGTGTCGCAAATGTTACTTAGTTTAGCTTCAAAAAGTGCAAATAATTATGTTAAAATGCAAGATGTCTAAATAGAATTCAGTGTGAGTTATGTAGTTACGTAGCGTTTCGTCGTACAGCCTTGGACTTGTTGCGACGGATAGACCGAAGGGATAGAAGGATAGAGATTATGCGTATTGACCATTGCAAAGTGTAGTAGTTATCGTAAAATATCGTAAAATATTCTTTAGTGCTACTGGACTAGAAGAGAGTTTTTTCACTGGACAGATATTTTTTTAATTGCCCGAGTTGAGAAGCCAAGAATCATTGCTAGACTCTGGCACATGTTCACTTGAAACCGCACAAAATCGTCGGGAATTCGTAGGCGATTGACAACTCGCACCACGAAATAATGGTTGATTTCGGTAAATCCATCATTTCAGCTGGAAACACCATTTTAACTACGGTTGCAGAAAAATATACAAAATTGGCAAATATCTCAGGGGTAGCTATATTTTCCGCATATTTCAACAATTCACAACCAAATTTTGTAAAGGTACGAAACGTAAGATGCTCTTTCTGGCTATGGTGATACAACACTGGCGAAAAATATAGAAACACCTGCAGGATTTTCAAAAAAATTTTATAATTCAAGTTTATTTTCTTCCCCCATTTCATTGCTGAGATTCTTGAAACAGAAGAGGATTACCACTGTTACCCTTTCTACATACCGCATGATCGATTGTTCGAAAACTGAAGTAATGCATGGGTGCCCAATATGTTTGGCCACGATTGTATGTTCTCTGTTTTTTGCGCAAATATGTATAGGAATAAAATTTGGTTTTTCATACAAATTCGTTTTGGACATTTCTGTATATAGACAGGTTTCTATAGTAGCCCGTACGAAATTCGCAGTTTCAAAGCCTGTGGTATTTTCAGGGGCCCGTTGTGCAAAGCTGGTTAGCGTTAACCCTGCGGTAGCGAAAAGTTTGAAGCAAAAATTTTAAACCTCTTGTTTACTAACTTGACAAAATTTTTACTCAAAGCTGGTCTATGTAAAAAGAAGCCTTTATTTGCAAAGTTTTGAAACAAATGGACATACAGAAATGCACAAGCCTAAACAGCCGGTAGAATTTTAACCCAAGGTCAACGCTAACCCAGATTTGAACAGCCGACCCCAGCATAATTTCAACTTACATTTACTTTTATCGATACTCATGCGTACGTGTGAAATGCGAGGCGGAAATCTAATCCTTAAAATGAATATGGAAGCAAAGCCTAGAGCTTTCAATAGAGCCATAACCACACAAATATGATAACAAAATTAAAATGACAGAGTAGCGTTTCAACAACTCAAGACATAATTAAGCTAGCTGGAAAATAATGTTTTTCCCGTGAATGCATGATACAACCAGCTAAATAGCGATTTATCGTGGTGACAATACAGCTTTCCTGGACGCCCATGAAGAATGGCGTTGTTACATAGTTGTAAAAGAACTGTTTTAGACCGCGCTGACATGCAGTCTCAGGTTATTTGGGTGGTGTCCGAGTGTTTGGCGCCAAGTATCGTCTGATATTCTTCTTCGGACGCACAGGCTTATTTGAGGAGAATGACTACTTAATGTTGAGGTGCTTTTTTGGAAAACCCAACCTGCCTCAGGTAGACTGCTGTTCGGGGCGGGGGCCAGTGGCTATATGTGTTTACACCATAAAAACACTATGTTTTCTTTGGCTAATGGCTCAATTTTTTTGAAACTGAAAACAAGTGTATTTAACACAGAACTATACTATTTTGGAAGTTTAAACATTTAAGTGCATTTCAAACTTTCAAAAACGCAGAAAAAACGGCAGAAATCGCGGGGACGTTGTTTTGTAAATTTCGCGTTTGCTTCAACTTTTTTGGATGACAGTATGATTTTTGTCATATTTTATGTAATATAAATTTTATTGTCACTCTTTAAGTTTACATCCATTTAGCAAAACTGCTGCAAGATTTAACCTCCAAACTTTCTGGATATAAAATGCAATTTTGTACAAAAAATTTTTAAAAAGGACTGGGTATACCTGCAAAATGAGAACAAAGTTGGCTTCAATGGACCTTAACCTTATAGACAAAATTTCATAAGATTTTGAACTAGGAAAATCTTTTACCACAGCCGGAAAGAGCATCCTGAGTTTAGTAAAACTATCAAATTTGAACCAGAAGTGTTGTAAAATAAGGAAAATATAGCCGTGCAAAGTTAGCAAATTTTGTATATTTTTCTATTATGCGCGGGAAATGGATACCCAAATTCTCGAACGGGGTATAAATTTCCCGCGCGTAATAGAAAAATATACAAAATTGGCACGGCTATATTCTTCTTATTGTACAACATTTCGCAACCAAATTTGGCAGTTTTACTAAACTCAGGATGCTCTTTCAGGCTGTGGTAATAGATTTTCCTAGTTCAAAATTTTTTGAAATTTTGTCTATGAGGTTAAAGTCCATTCCCCCCAATCATTCATGAAGT
Organism: Phenganax subtilis; assembly: GCA_025434845.1. Taxonomy (NCBI): domain Eukaryota; kingdom Metazoa; phylum Cnidaria; class Anthozoa; order Malacalcyonacea; family Clavulariidae; genus Phenganax; species Phenganax subtilis. Next base: position 6,154 of record JAOBYK010433011.1, on the reverse strand, counting down.
ATTGTCAAGTTGTTCGCAGGCTCATGGCTACACGTGCATGTCAAAGTTTAAAATTTTGAATGTTTACAAAAAATTTCTTCGTACAATACCTCAATTTCAAAAGATATGAAACGAAAAACTGAAAAAGTCGATTCATATACCATCGCTAAGGTACGTTAGAAGTTTGACTTCACATTCTTTCTTTTATAGCATTGTCTGCATTTTCAGTGCACGTGTTCAAAATTCAAATCAAAACAGGTGCGTAATTTAATATAGGGACAGTTTGTTGACTTACAGTCTTGAAAATGTTCCTTTCGTTTGGATAGAGTATAATTTCAGCTGAACTCGCCGATATGCTTTCCGAATTTAACTGCTAGAATGGTTCACAGAAATTATAGCGCTATGGAAGACAGTACAAAAATATGATTAAGGTGCTTTGCCACTCATTTGGGATTGACCTACTTAATACTTACGATTACTTATTATAAATAATTAAAGAGTTTTGATCGGCAAAGAGCTGTCGATTAAATCATCTTATCCGCTCAGAGGCTGCGTAAATTTTTGAGATATGATTATTACAAACAAATATACTGCGTTCGGCGTAATTTCGCAGATGTCAAAAACCAGGGTACCATGTTTGATGTAATTTTGTGGTATATTGAAACACAGTGTAATAGGCTGTGATGTTATGTTAATTTATGCAAGTTATGCCAAAAGCCTATTTAAAGCTTGTAAACTAGCTGTCAACAGTTTCAAGAAATACTCTTTTCTCATATGATTGGCTTATTCATACTTTTGAACACTATATTGTCGTTCCATTTTAAATGGTAATGAGTTGATTAAACTACAGCATCTGCTGATTTCTCTTCTTTACCAATTGACTGATAATGCTTTCTCTTACATTTTACTCTGTTTACGCCATATTAGTTTACTCGTCGTGGGGAAATTCCTCTCATATAGTAAGTAAAGGAACATTGTTCCTTTTTGCAGTGTTTTCTCCTAAATTTTTTTAGACTGCGAAACATGACGAACCTAAGACGACATTTCATTATTCGGACAACAAAGAGAGCTTGTATCGACCTCCTTCCTCAGAAGAACTGAATTCAATGAAAGAAGCAGAAAACTTGTTTCAATCTGGCTTGCTTCACATGCAAATCAAAGAATTACTTGCAGAAGTTCGCCTTGAAAAACAAAAAAAGCTGGAGCATACTTTACACCTGCTTAATGAGATGCTCTTATCTTTGCCAGATGGAGAGCGACATGATGTGAGTATAAGCTTGCAGTTCTTTTAATAAATCTCAATAGCAAATGTGCAATGGTTTTGCAAAATAGCGAGAGAAAAACAAAACAACGAAATTTAGTCAAGTGCTTTTTACAAATCTAGTATAATTAATGGTACTATAGTAATACTTTGAACACTTAATGATAGCCACTTGTGATCTGTATAACTTTTAATGCTGTCATATGTTTCCCATGGTAAACAAAGTAACTTAGCTGCTTACTTACAATTATTTTGTAATTTTACTTATATTGGATGGCAATGGACCTCAGTGCATCTTACTTTGTAATTTTACTAACTAACACTGGACAGTTTATTGCAATTGCTTTGCACAGTTGCGTTTTTCTTATCCACCTTCACATACGCAAATCCTTTTGTAAACTAACACGCAATTCAATGTTTAGAATTTAGTGTTTTGAATAAATATGTGTCTATCTGTTGAATTATTTTTTAAAAAAGTGCAAATATTGGAAGGATTTGAATTTTTATGTGCGTGAAAAGAACGGAACAGTTGAATGCAGCAGGGCTGCATTAACTTTTTTGGGGCCCCTAGGCACTAGGTGAGTATGGCGCCCCTCTGGCCTTTGATATTTTGACTCACTACAGCACCACAGATGTATCACCCATTGTGCCCCCCCCCCCTACAAATTTATATATACATATTAAAAGACATAAAGTAGTCTGTAGTCTGGAAGAAAAAACTGTATAGAAAGAGGGCTGGAGAAATGGAATATATCCTTTTAGATTGGTGATCTTAGCTGGCTTCCTAGTAATGTGTATCTTCCTTTGCCTTCGATGCCTGGGCCAGTAAAAGGAAAGTTTGCTTTCAAGAAGCCAGAATCAGTGAATCTTATTGGAAGTTATCAACTGGGTACGCTGTTGAAACAAGAAATGAATGTTGACATTGCAGTCCAGTTGCCAAAAGTAAGTCAAGGCAGGTTTCTGACCCTGCTGAAATTCACCACGTTTCTAATGTGCGTGAATAAATACATATTGTGCCAAGATGTGCGTCAGCATGTTACATATAAGGTTTACGAGCAGTTGTTCAAAGCGAGTTTAGCTTAAACAGTGGATAAGTTGGCGGAAACAAAAATCATATCTGTGAGTTCCTTGAACTACGAAGTTGAAAGTTTTTTAACTGACTACAGTTACTATGTATTCACTCATGCATTGCTTTACTACATAAGATTTGACTTAAATGTTTAGAAGATAGGAGTGTTTTTGAATTCTGACTTATTCACCGTTTACCTAAGCTAAACGGGCTTCGAACAACCTGGCTCCAGGTAGTCTCAATTATTATACTAATAATTCACTTGTTATTTATTTTCACTTAACATCTTTGTATGTCAGTATTAAGAGAGTTTGTTTTAGTCAAGGAATCGGAGTGCTTTTTCTTTGCGTTTTTCTAAAAGAAAGAGTTCAAATTTTTCGGAAATTTACATTATTTCCAATTAGCGAGCAGTTCGAGCACACCGAATTTGATTTGCTCCAAAAATGTCAAATTCCGGAGAATTTCATTGACATTTAAACTTACGCGCAAAGTCAATGTAGAAAGTGTTTATCTTTGTCAACAGAGGCTTTAATTTCTTTGCACCGCAGTACCCATTGACTACCAACAATGCACCGACCTTCGTATTTTACTCTTTACAACACCACGGAGATAATTTTACTAATTTAGGGACAACTGTTGCCTGTTAATGAGTCACCTATCTGCCATGTACTCTTGTTTATCTATTGACCCACAATCCACCTCAATGCACTCTGCTAAAGTAGTTTACTTTATCTTTTGCCAGACGATTTTACTTTTGGCGGAAACTCTTTTCAGTTTCTGTAACGTTTGGGATAATATATTTCTAGGATTTAATCCACAGTAAAGATCATTTGAATCTTCGTTATCATTACAAGAGAGGAATATACCTTGCAATTATTGCTTCGGCAATAAAGAAAAGCAAACTGTTTAAAAGTGTTACGTTTGCTTGTCACAACGGAGAATTGTGGAAGCCAATTCTTCTACTGAAACCAAAAGGTATGTGCATCACGCAGAAAAGTGCACTGCCTGCATTATAGATCTTTTCCATAATGATGTCCAACAAGGACTGCAAGATGTTACACAAAATTTTATTGGCTCAGGGGAAATGGAAGCCGTTGTTAGGCCAATCAAATTTCATGTAACACAAGTTTGTCTCGTTTGACATCATTATGTTTAGTTACGCAAAGTATTGTACATAGGTCACGTGATATAGGATTTCCCGCCAGAAAAACTGAACATGTGGGAATATAATAGTCATGATGAAAAAAATGTCTTTGGCTAACTTGCATCCTGGGTATTGCACTTCCGGTGCAAAAAGAGGAAGTTACTAATACATTTAATTTACCCGAGTGCATTCTCAGTCTAAGAACTTGACGTTGAGGCTAGTTTACACTATCAAAGTTTCTGTGATCAACGTAGGGATTTTTCTTAGGGAAATTCTACGTTCTGCAAAATTTAGAAGAAATATCAGAGTGAAGTAGTTCAGTATTGAGCACTGTATTAGTTCCCTTGAATATTTTTAGCAAATCCTCAGAATTTAGGACTTACCTATACGAAACTTCCACTTCATCACAGAAACTTTGACAATGTAAACCAAGCCTTAGATTACCGTAATATGAATTGCAATATTGTTAAAGAAACTACGTAAAAATGACTTTCGAAATATCATTGGGTAAATAATTCGCTGACGAGGTGATTCGGTGGCCCTTTGAAAAGCGACGACAAAGTGTAGAGTCGTTTATTCTTGGCAAAGTTTCTTTACTTATTTTTTAAAAGTTTCCACTTCATATCAAACAGTTTATTTTAACTTCTATTCCAACACAACTAGTTTATCTTCGCCTTCCTGTCTTTATTCTTTGTATTCGAAACCTTTCTTTGTCCGTCATTTGACCGGTTTGTCATAGAACGTAGAGCTTAAACTTTGCCATGGCTACAGAGCATCGGACTAAGAAACCAATGATTGTGGGTTTAAATCCTTCTTCGGTCAGTGAATTTTTCGCAGATCTCTGTGAGGATAACTTAGAGTAATTTCATAACTTTTCGTTAACTCATGTTAAGCTAACTAGCTTGTAAACAGCTGCTCGGTGTGCCTCTAAAGCTGTCGAATCCGTGTTGGTTGCGTAACTATAATTTGGATTTTAGAAAGTCTTCTTTTTATACTCGCTGGAAATGAAAGCCCTGGGCAAACTAGGAATCATTGTTTTCTGCCAATGTTTCGCCATTTTCCCCAAGGTGGACAAACACTGCGAAACAATGTTTCCGCCACAAAAATCGCACTTGGAAAGCATAAAATGTTTCTGAATTCGTAGGAGACATTTTTGCTTCCCGGGACGCAAATTTTGTTTCTGCGACAATATTTCCACAGGTGGGCGAACAGGGAAACATTTGAGGAAACATCGCGAATCACAAATGTTTCGGCAACAATGTTTCCTAGTTCGCCTAAGGCTTAGGTTGTAAACTGTAGTTTTAGCAAAATTTTTATCATTTAAACAGGTGAACCTAAATATACCATCAAGATTTTCGTGACATTAGGACATGATGTTTTCAAATTGGCAAGGTTTTCACCGACGATTAATAACGTGCAGTTGAACTGGTTCTTTGGGGAAAATACCGCTGCCATGGAGCAATCAGGTTGGTTCCCAGAATTTGGATATTACATCCTTAGGGCTGCTTTCTACTGTAGCCTTTTTCATACCCACGTGCACGAACGTAAAACTTTGAACTGTCGTGACAATCGGTTCAAAAACAACCACAAAATGGCATGTTTAATATTCAGCGTTTTAAATGAATTTTTCTGTGAAAAGATTCTAAAGAAATGCACTAAATTTTTAAGGATTGGCTATATAGTACCCTGGGTTATCTACAGCCCTTGGTTATATAGCTTTTACCTGAGACTTTTCTCTTCTAGACCCTTTGGTATAATTCTGTTTCTGTAGGTTCTCTGCAGTTCACCCCACACTACAATGCATCTGTCTTGGTGGATGTACTAATGGAGCAACATCTCCATTTTCTGTACCGCATCTTAGCTCATCACCAGTCTCTTATCGACGCGATTGTGCTGGCAAAAATTTGGATACATCAAAGACACTTGAATGAGGTACTGAATTCTTCCTTTCTCCCCTTTTATTTTCTATTCGGTATGTATGATTTTTGTTAGCTGGAATATATGTTTCTGACATTGTTGATTACAATAAGGTCTTTTTGTTTAAAATGGCGACTAAAAAGTCATTTTGCGTGAATTTTTTGCTCTCTAACGCAAGATTCTCTAAAATATTAACTGCTTGTGCGTGTTGAAGTAAAGCCTTTTTGAACATCGCATTTTAATCGAATTTAATTCGTCAAATTTAACGTAAAAGCCCTTTTTTCTGGAGAAATTACATAATGTGGAAACAAAGTCTAAGTTTAGCAAACATTTCAACGCTAAGTTATCGTGTTAAGTACGGTTAGAGGTTGAATTCTTGAGAAATTGAGTTTTTTGTACTGAATGCACCAATTGCATTAAGGACAAAGTTTTAAGTTAGTCCAAAATAGCTATTATATCGCAGATGGAAAAAGTTAGAAGCTAAATTTTAATAGAAGCACCTTTTCAAAATTTTATGTATCATTGCGCTCTGCTCGTGTATAAGGGCTTTTATATTGTACTAATAGGTGATTTTAGTAGTTTCATATTTTGGGGGGGGGGGGAGCGCCTTGTAGAATTGAATATGTTTGTTGTTTAAGGGCTTTCAAGGATTTAATGGTTTTCACTGTGCAATGGTCATAGCACATCTGCTACAGACGCACAAGATCAGCCCGCACATGAGTTCGTACCAAATCGTTCGAATATTTTGGCAGTTCTTAGGTACGTGAAAAGACCTGCTAGCACT
>JAOBYK010432789.1:0-14728 GCA_025434845.1 Phenganax subtilis | reverse complement strand
ACTGATGAATTCAATTTTTCAATAGCATCCAAAGCTTTGCTATTGTAGGTTTTCAAAACCCACCTCCCATTTTGGGATTTCTCAGCCTTTCCACATTCTCTTGCATGAAATGCATCCCGGAAAGCGCCTGAGGCAAACTTGTTTGTATCCACAAGTACCTCTTGTTGAATTACTTGTTGCCAATCACGATCTTTAACATCAAATTTCTCGAATGTTAAATGTACTTTTTTCCTGCTTTTTGGTTTCACTAACTTCCCAGCTCTCAATAGATCAGCTATCGACACTGAAGCTGGAAATGTTGTTTCCACGGTGGGGATATTTGTTTCATATCTAGCAGTGTGTTCCTTATTTATTTGAGCTGGAAGTATATCGGCTTGACTGCTACTACTTCTGTAGCCTGATGACACAATTAATTTAGACTCTGATCCCACCTCATCTGTTTCTTCCACAACAACAAATCGCACAAGGTAAACCTTCACAAATAAACAGTCACAACTTGTGGATGTGATACTGTAAATATTTTTATCTTGAATGAGCTGCTGTAGGCCTAGTATTTGACAGATACATAACCAGTATAATTGTCGGTACAATTGAACTACTGAATTTTTATTTTTCAGGATCAAAGACGCTTAATATGTTTGTAATGAAGATCTATATATTATCAATCATATACTATCAATGTATTATCAAAAGTACAATCATTGTGATATCCAAGCTGCACACTCTAAGTAACATCGAGCTCATTGGGGAATGAAAAAAAGATGAAGGCATGGTTTTACCTTGTCCTTTCTGTGCGGGATTTGTGCAATATTCGAACATGATGGACCCTTGTTGGTTACAAGAACATCGCAAGAAGCTGTAGGTAAACCAAAATGAGCGGCACAAGCTTTCTTCAAGTTGGCCAGAGATAGGTCTTCGAACTCATAGCTGACAAACTCCCTGGGCTGTACAGGCCGATAGGTCTGTTTGTTATCAGGCTCTGCCGTTAGCCTTTGGACGATTATTTCATGGGGCGCATTCCCTTTTTTATTCTTTCCACGTGTCCCTGCGTCCATCTTCGCTCGCTTAGCACCCATTTTACGCGTAGTTCATTCCAAACTTCTTGTCTTTTCATCTTGTATAAACCTGAAATATGTAAAGGATGCGAAACACAATGCAAAAATTGGCGCCTGAATAACTGCGCTAAATGACAATAGTTAGAAACCCTCTACGCATCCACGAAAGTCCCGTCGTAAACTACTGTGCCCCTTCTCGTCATGATAACCGCTGACCTATAACAGTGCTGGCTTTGAGAACGCTGGGCAAATGAGAACGATGGGCCACGTTGAAACATTGTGTTTGCGAAACGAAAATCGCAAGTTAGTTTTCACATGTCGTTTTTTCTAGTTTTTTTTTTAACTCAAAAACTGCATGTCAGCTTTTCATGTTAGCTTTTCATGATTTTTCTTTCTCTTCTGAAATAATATTTTAATGTGTTTCTTTCTTTTAATTTTTTTCTTCTATTTCACTGTGCATTGTATGTTTATTTGTTAAGTAAATCCATTTTTATGTATTTGTTTTCCTTTAATTTTGTTTTTTTTACGTTTTTATTCTGTGTTATGTTTTATTCACAATAAAATTACTATGAGAACACTGGGCCACCATACAATATAGCTAAGTTGATTATAATTAACTTCGTTGAAAATACTAAAGAAATATGAGATAATATAATATCACATAAAATGTTAGCACATAAAGATAAAATATCAGATGTACCTCATTTATAGATCGATTAACAATGGCGTCGACTTCAAAACTGTTCAGTTTTTTTATTAGATGTTTTGAGCAAAATAGTTGAATATTCCTTGCGGAGAAGCCTCGTGTAACTTCAGGAAAGTTCTGCTGTAGCAGATTGCTTACCTGTTGGTATGAGTAATTGTTTTTAACACAATTTCTTATAACCTCAATATTTTCTTCCAAATATTCCGCCATAGTTTATCACGCAACAACAGTGACATTCAGCTATTACTTTGATACATACATAGCCTTTTTTATCTGTTTAAAAACAATACGAAATCATCGACAACAGTGCCTTTTTTCCATTTCTTCTAATTATAGAAATATTGCCCAAAAGGGTGATCTTTTTCACGTTTCAATAGGGAAACTGCATTGATCTGAAAGGGTACCCTTTTTTGTCTTCTAAAATGTTAAACAATTTTTCACGAAAGCATACCCTCTTCACTTTTTCTTATAAAATATTGTCTATATGAAGAGGGCTAGATATTTTGTACGACTGCTTTTTATCTACCAAAATAAAATACACAAAATGGTAATCAAAGCAATTAAACGCGTTTGAATGGACAATACTAAAAAATCTGTATCTTTTTGTGAACAGAAGAGCGAGCTTTTCCTAGTCTGGCTGACTTAGGAGAAAACTTAAAAAAGGATGGGGAATTCAATGTCGTAAATAGAAAAGAAATAGTTGGAAAACAGAATTTATGCAACTTTTCACTTTTCAGTTCTCGAAGTTTGTCAGTTTTAGAATTGCTGGAATCTTTCACTGATTCTTCTGCTACCATACAGTCTAGGAGTTCCGATTTCTTTTTCGGAAGATGCAACTGGCCTTGGTCAGATAAAGAGGGAAGACACCCTTGCTTTTCATGTCTGAAAAATTCATCAATGTCACCATTTCTGGTTTGACAGGATATGTAGAGTCAAGAGAATAGGGCACAGTCACTCTTAAGAGAAAACACCTGCTGTTAGACCTTTGTTTTTTTTGGAATGGCAGACGTAAAAAAGCTTAGTTTGTTTCATTTAATTTGATCAAATATGGACTTAACACGTTTCTCCAAACACTCAACAACAAATTCTTGACACTGCAATTTGCCTTTGTGTATGATATTCTTGAGTCGCTCCAACGCATCTGGAGGAGCCACTTCTTTAGTGTCTAGGGTAATAACGCAGAGATGGCTGGAAGATGGGAGTCAGGCTGTTGTCTAACTGAATGGAATGCAGCCCACGAGACATGAGTATCTGCAGATTCATCATCATCTACGTATCTTCCAATGTTTTCTAGCTACAAGCGTTCTTCACATGAAATGCTGTTGGGTGATGATCCTATACATATGCTTAAACCACATCCTTCAGGAACAAGAGGACATTTGTTAGGCAACGTTATAGGGCTTATACTAGTGTACCACTGAGGGAGCTCTTCCACGATTTTTGAAGCTGGAGCTGAAGTTTTGTTGATCAATACTGTATGCTGAACAGAGCCTTGCTTATCAGTTGACACGTTTTGAAATATTGATATTCCAGTACCATGGAAGGAATCTTGCGATGTGATGGTGCTGGGGTTATGATCAATATTATCAACAGCTGCAGATGTAAACAATCCAGTACGTAAGTTGGACGGGCATACTACATTCTACTTGATAGCGGCGACAGACGGCATTTCCCAAAGAAGTTGATATCGCTATAATCCTGTCATAAGAAACACTTAGTCTGAGGTTGTACATGATTTCAACTAATTCACAGCTGTGGGTCTTTGAATGAGTAGTAAGACCTGTGAAGATAACAACTGGCGTTTCACGTGATTTATTTTTACGCTCACGATTGGTGGAGGTGCAATGGGCGTAGCAATTATACTGCAAGAGTTGAGCAATGGTCAAAGCAGGTTGGCTATCAGTTAGTTTACTCTACTGCATTTCTATATTGGAACAGATATTTCCTGGCAGTTTCCATCAAAGATCCATTAAATTTGCCAATTGTTGTCACCATGTCATTACGTACAACATTTGCAGCTTTTACTAAATCCATAGCTTCTTTGTCAGCATCAACAACGTGGGCCCTTCAAATAGGTTTTCCGATCTTTTCTTCGAATGCCAAAAATACATTTCATCATTTGCTGTAGACTTCTAACCTGGGTAGATGGGAAAAAAAAAGGGCCGATCTTTGAGATGTGTGCTGTTACTCGTGTGGTTGTGATGCCCCCAAGCTGTTGAAGCCGTGATTGGTACATTTTGGAAAGATCAGCTAGTTTGAAAATCGATTCATTTGATTCTTCAATGTACATAACAAGCTCCACTAAAGTGATACTTTCGGGCTAATTTCACTTTCACTTTGATTGGATGCATCTGTCAGGGAATTTGCCTTTTTATAGAGCCTTGTGAGACATGTGGGGTGACACTTTTCTTTAAGAGCAATGATATCCGTTCGTTGTCCAAGTTTTGTTAGCCATTCGTCGTCTTGGAGTTTCGAAGCAGCAGCACGAACTCACAAGTCCAAACAAAATGTAGAAACATTATGTAGTGGCTTGCTGATGGTCCCAACCTCATCACAAAAAAAAACAAGCAGCAGTATTTCTTGCAGTGCAATTAAAAGTTGATCGGGTGCTCTTTTGTGATGTTTTGTCACCTAGTTGATCACTCATTCGTTTTTCAGCTCTTTTCAATTTTGTGGCATTGAAAAGTAAATAACAACTTTTATGCCATTTAGCATTATTCGCGACAAATGTGTTTTCAATGCCATTCTCCTCGTCTAACCTTGAAAGATTTATGTCAACTAAACAGCATCCAAGCTCATGGAATCTTTGGATATTTGCAGCTAGTGCAGAATATCCAGCACCTGAGTCACTTTTATGTTTTGTGTCAGCTGGACACTGTAATTTTTCGGATGGGTTTACCTTTTGACAGACCACGCAGCAAGACCAGTTTGTTTGTTCTTGATCAGACATCTAAATTCATGACAGTTAATTTATATAAATTACGGATAGTTAAATTATAAAATCCTCAACTTTCTTTGGTTTTATACACAGATATTCACCTCTCCTTCAGTGAACAATTGTGAATCACAATTTTTTATTTTAACTGGAAAATTGCCTTGTTAGCTTTTTGTTTTATCAACTCACCTCTCAAACTACAGCAGTCATGTATACAATTAACTTATAGTTAAATTGGTGTTTTTCTGTAATGAAAAAATTCAGTAAAAAACAACTGCAAAATCAGGCAAAACGTTTGATACTTACCACATAACGTAGTTGTTATTTCTTTGCTGTTTTAGCTTTGCCTTCTTTTATCAATAGAGATCATAGATTTATTGTCATATAAACTAATTAAAACTTTTAGAAAAAACAAATAAAACAACTCCTTTAACACTCAAAAGCGGAAATGCAATCAAGATATGCAAATCAATGGAGATACGAGTCATTTGTTTTTATTTCCCATGATATGAATTTCACTTCTGGTTCAAGATGGCGGTCGTTTTTGAAAATGCATTTAACGGTCACCAGGGCATATTTCACTATGGCTCCACATCAAATATTAATCAGCATAAAAAAAATCTGTTATTGTGTAAAATTTGCTGCTTGTAACCAGAAGTGAACAATTTCAGTAAAAACCTGCACATATCCACTCCACTAATTGCTAAATTAACATCAAATGATATTCAGTGGAAATCCAGTCGGTGTACAGACCAGTGATTTGTAAAGCAGGGGTGGTAATGTGATGTTACATAGAGGGGCGAATGTAATGATGCAATGTTTACCATAAGAGGAAGTGACATCATGATTATTTCTAATACTTCATGTTACTTCAGGGAACAAGGGTGAACACCCAATGTTATATAAAAGCCTGCATAGGGTTGGGCACTCTATGTTACCTATGGGCGAAAAGGGGTGAACACCCAATATTACATATAGGGGTATGCATAGAGGTGAACAGTGTGGGGGCCTCGCGCTTTACTGTGCCACGCTCTTTCTTACAATTTGCATAAAAACTTGAAAACAATAATTTAACAATTTTGTGTGTCTTTTGACTGAAATTTTTTATAATAACAGGGGAGCCTTGTGCTAAAAAAATGCCATGGGCCTTGCGCTACATTAATCTGTCCTTAAAATTTAGTGTTTTTCACTTTTTGTAAGCTTGAATTCAAATTCAGAGTTAAATTTTTTTTGTAATTTTTCATGCAAATATTTTTGAAAAATATAATATATGTCATTTGCAATTTGGTTGAGTCACTTCAAGTGAAGATGGATCATTTCAAATAACATTCAAACAATTGAAAAGTTATTGAATTATTGCGAAGCAGATCGAGTCTTTTCACAATTTCATGAACTGTTTATGAACACAACAAATGGTTTTTGTATCTGCAAATGCAGATATATTGTTACCGCAAGTGTACCGTACCGTACCGTATCCTACCGTAAGTGACTTCTAGCCATTCAGCGATGAGCTTATGTAATTATAAGCCAATCAGCAATTAGGTTAGAATAGTATGTATCTGTATTCTGCCCTTACTAGCTCAGACTAAAGCTAGAGTTCCGCCTTGTGTTATAGTGCTTTCTTCAAAAACATTTTGTATTTTTTGGCTTTAACACGTTGCTGATTCAGCCAGTTCTTGTACCACAAATAAAGAACCACACAAGGAAACATTTGAGCAAGAAAGTCTCAATCTTTCAGCTCTATGACTTTGAACAATCAGATTTACATGTTTGCAAGAGCGAACTGAAGATCAATGGGATTCGGTAAACAAGTTTGTTTTCAAGAATACAAAGGATATGTTCATTTCAAATTAACTGAAAATATACACGCATGATCCAACACAATTATTATTTGGTGAAATGGTTAGAGGATTAGTAAGTGGCAGTAAAGAAATGTTTCAAAACGCCAAAAATTATTTCTTTTATTACTGTATATCCAGCCACTTGATCTTTCACGAAGTGAAAGATCGCATCGCTTTGCCGAATCGCGTCTGGTGTGTGTGGGGCTTTATTATTGTGTTTCAACTTGAAGTTCGGCTTAAGAGTTGAAACTCAAAATAAAAAGTTGACACTAGCCTATAGGCTTCTATAATAAAGACAATGAAGCAAGAGATTCTGCTAAGTAACTAAATTAAATTACGCAGTTATGGAAACTAACACATTCATTGGTTGTCTCATGGCCAACTTCTTGACATGCAAGTTTCTGATTGGTAGCATGTTTTAAGTAACTTAATGTGACATTTGGCACTCAAATCAAGTTCGGTGCCTCCATACAATCTGCTGCATTTCAAATCGCTGTATTATAAACTTAGTTATTTTTGCTCACTTTTTTTAATATCTACGCAAAAGCAGTTAGCAAGCGCTTACAAAAGAACTTTTTGGCCGACAACTTCCCAGGTATGTATCGTGACACCTCACATATACTTACATATACAGCGCGCGCATTATAGCAATATATACGTTTGAAATTGTGTGTTATCATGAGTTGTTTAAAATACATGCTAGAATTAGATATATAAGATTTGGAATTGGGAAAAGTCAGAAATGCTTCCCAATCAACTTGAAACGGCTACCTAAGCTTGATTCATATACTCATTGACTGAACAGGGGGAAAATCAGAACAATATGTGCTAGTATGGTTCCAAGACGAAGATAAATATACTGTTGTTGAGAGAAAGAAAATTGTTGACAAAGAGGTTAAGGTTAAAGACTATATAACAAATCAAGGTGCCTGCTGGAAAGTGGAAAGGTCAAGTCGTAGTTATTGGTAAGTATGTTTTGCATACCATTGTGAACTTGCCCTTCCGACAACAAGATCCGTAAGATCAACTAAAGCAACAGTTGTTAAACAAAATTTCTTGTGTCTAGATCGCATATGTGCAAGGGGGAAAAGCGGATTCATTCCTTCGGTTGATACTTTTCAAATATACTTTTTTAGGGACAGAAGAGGAGTGCAAATTACGCCTGGAGGCATATGAAAGATATATTCTCGCCGACAAGCCCACAACTGCGAAAAGGAAGGGAGGCACTGATGAGGACGATATCGAAATAAGTGACAAAATTAAAAGTGGATGTCATTTGGCTTGCTTTTTATCCAATGTAAAAAGACGTGATTCACCTGAACTGAGTATTTATTGATGGTTTATTGCTTGTTAAGGCTCACGGAAAAGAAAAAGATCGCTCTTCGACTCTGATGAAGAAGAAGAGACTGAGGAGTGTTCTCTTCGTGAAACCCCAATGGGTATTTAGTTTTAGTCATTTATGAGGCAATTCAGTGATGTTATTTAGAATAAAATGCGTGCTGATTGCTGAAATATTTACACCTAACATTTTCACATGCAGCTGCAGATGTATTACAGGAAACCAACCGAGTCAAAGAATTATTGTCGGCTAAAAACAAGGTAATTGAGTCAGATTGAACCCATAGCCATCACCAGATAACAATTTTAAGAAGTATATGAAAACCGTTCGATTAATATGGCAACTTGCAAACTCACAATTTGAGTTATTAACGACACAAATTGTGGATTATTAATCTAATAACTCAAATCTAGAGTTTGTAAAACCCTACACATGAGCATTATTACATTTACACTTCACGTTTTCTATCTTTCACGTATAGAGCCTGAATTCTGACAGCAAAAGCATGGCACAATTGTTAAGGAAAGTTGTTGAGCGGTTGGATGTGATTGAAAGCAAAGTGGATTCCATTCTTAATCAGAAAATGTCTTCAGTGGGCAAATGGACAAATCGGAATGAAAGCCTAGAACCTACATGCACGCCGATTTGCTCAAAAAGTCCAGGAGATCAGGTAATGACAATGAACTACGACATAAAATATATAAATATGATTCAGTACGTGTTTGCTGAATTTGGTAATCAGTGGTACAAATGTTGCACGATTGTATTGTTCCGCTCTGCCAATTCCTGATGTATTTTCAGGTCAATACACCCTCACCGTCTCAGATGACCGAAAAAAGTTTCAACGATGACGACGAAGAATTTGTGAGCATATATAGTTACTAAGACTACATGTAATTGGCGCGTGTCGAGGGTGAAAGTCGACAGTAAAAAGTCCAGTTTCCCGTACAACCATTCTCCTGCATTTTACGTTGCACAAAAATTTTACGGCAATTTATCATAACGAATGATAAGACAGTTTGTGATAACAAATTACATAATTTTGGGAAGAAAAAGTAGGTTTGAAAGCCATGTAATACTTCTTGGTGTTATTGTAATAAAATAATTAGAGACTTTTACCAGGACCCCTCAACACGTGACGATTTCATAGAATCATTCTTTAATAATTTAATTGAGACTTTAAAGCAATGATTTTTATAACTTAAAGATTAAGTGTTGAATTAACACCTCACGTTTGTCGTTTAACTATAGACTATCAATGGAATCAACCTGTTAAATGATGTGACTGCAAAAGCCAAAAAGCCGTCTTTGTATGCCACGCAATTGCTATCTCATTTATTCACCGACGAAGAAATGCGGGAAGGTTGTGTGGAACCAAGAGACTCCAAAGGAAAGAAAAAAATTTTGGAGCAAGAAAAGATAAATTTGATTAAAAGTACGTAGCAATAAGTCAGTAATAGTGGAGCTGCAGTAATCAGTACGAAGATATATTACGCTAGTTTAATGGCGTTTGACGAGTGTTTGATTTGCAGCACCAATAATCGCTTTCGATCATGGGTACTGTTAAAATCACAAATTAAGTACAAACTGTTAACTTGTTAATCACCACACAGTGGTTCAAGAAACACCAGGCTGTGTAATTTCTTACCATGAGACGTATCTAATATTCATCCTGTATTTTTCCTCACAGAATGTATTACTATCAAGTACAGTGAAAGGCGCTGAAAGGTTGGCCTGAGATTCGTCAGAGTCTCAATCAAAAATGCCTGGACAAACGCAAGCGGCATGAGAAGTTGAAGGAATTGGAAACAGAAAAAACTAATGGAACTTTTATTAGCTAAATCTCTGTCTAAAACTTTCACCTTCACTTCACCTTGATTCATATTAAATAAAATTTTCAAGTTTTTAAAACTCTAAAAAGGTAGCATTAATTGTTTTTCATTTTGCCAATGTAAGAGATTATAAATGTATTTTTCAACTGCGACCTGTGTGTACTGAGTTAGTTAGATGCTTTAGGATTACAACTGTAGGATTACAAGATCGCTGAGGAGCATTTAAGATTCAAAATAGGATCCTGAATAAATTATTAAGGTCCTAAATAAGATCCTATTGGAATATATAAGATCCTAAATAAGAACTGATTTAAGATCCTACAGGAATATTTAAGATCCGATATAGGATCTTTTAAGAATACTAACAATTTCAAGTAAGATCCTATAGGAACAATTAAGATCCCAACAAGATCCTAAAGGAATATTTAAGATTCCAGACAAGATTCTATAGGAATATTTAAGATCCGAGATAAGATCTTATAGGAACCCAATAAGATCTTATGTAATATCCTGTAAGATCTTGTAAGATCTTGTAAGATCTTAAGTTAAGATCCTACAGGATCTTATAAGATCTTATTAAGATCTTACAAGATCTTAATGCAAGATCTTATCAGGATCTTAGTAGGATCCTATCTAGGATCCTATCAAGATCTTATTAAGATCCTACTTAAGATTTCTACCAGGGTAGATATAATAAAATTGGCTAAAGATTTCACTGCTAAGCTAAAAGGAGCACTTCCCTTGAAATAGTAACTTCTAGTTAGTAGATAATAGTCCCAAATCAAATAGATCCACTAAGAATAGGCAGCTTGCCAGTAAGGTTAATTTGTCTAAGAATCACTTACTGTGACAATGAAAGGCATCACTTGCAACTGACATGTCTATTGACAAATAAGTTACCAAAATGTCTCATTTTGTTCCCTTCGTCTTGAATGAATGTGTCAAGTAGTTTAACATCAGTGTTTTTAACAAAGAGAACTTCGGCGTTTGTTTATTAAACATCTCTCGCTCCAATAAACAGTTCACAATTCTGTATGTGGATTGCGAATACCAAATAACGGCAGAGGGCTGACGATATCATGATTTCATTGCTGCATTGACTTGATTTCAAATTTTTATCCAAGCACTTTAATACAGTAAGCAATGACAACATAATTGTAGATATAGATGGGTAAACTTTTGTTATTGTAGCTCACATGTAAAAAAAAAACAAACAAAGCGACAATGAAGGCAAATGGACTTGAATGGCACGCTCATCGAAAAATATGTTCGACCACAAGCTACAATAATCGATTAAAAGATAAAATGGCCCAAAACATAGCTAAATCAATAGAACAGGACAACACAGCACTCACCTTTAGCTCAACAGGACAAAATTTTCAGAAAAGTGTCAGAATATTTCACCCTTTCTTGTTGTATTAAATAAGCAATGTAGCATCAGTGTGTAAGTTAGTATGCGTGGTATGCGTACGATATTTTCCAAAAGTTATGACGAACGCGGTTTCGTCATTCGTTCGTTGAGTCAATGATTGCCAAAGATTGTGTGACATTTAGCCATTTAGTTGGAAAATTTTTGTGTAACATTGTGGTTAGCCGTGCATGCGCGCGGCTACCCACAAAAACTATGATTGTGTAATACAAACTGTCTAAAAGTTTCGACCTGTGACCTTGACATACGATATTGCACATCCACTTCCTAGCTTTACTATTGACAACAGATGCACTATCCAGTCCATGTACAGATCAGTGGCATCGTATTATTGTGATGTTGTGTTTGCCATTTAGCTGTTACAATAGCTCGAATTTGAATTGAAGTTGAAATCCATCCATATTGTATCTAAATGTATCCATGTCTTGGGAAAGTGTTAAGCTTGTTTCTCTACATTACTGTTAGTATGCATATTTCTCATTGATTGACAGCAGGAAAGAGTACAACCATGCATCAATTGCCTTCCACCAGCAGATGGGGGAATTTCATATCACCTTAGTTGCGCTAATTTTTCAAGCTTTGGGCTGGTTGTTTTCTGTGCAAGCAAGCTGGATTGCCATGAGCAAATACATGTGCGCTTAGCATACCTTTTTTTAAACATAATGCATCATTTGCAAAATAAACAAATCATTTCAATATGACTTGTTAAATCATTGAAAAGTAAAGGTATATGTAATGTAAGATAGACCTTAAAAGTTAGATTACGATTTTAGCATTATTTTTCAACAAACATTTGTTTGCAGTTTAAAGCATAATCGGTGCAACATGACTACAAAGTTACTGGCCTACTATTGCGTTTACTTTGTTGAATGCAATGAAATAACTACGCATCGTTGAGGTGTTTCAGAGCCCCGCCAGCACTGCATTCTTTATGCAAAGATGTTTAATAGCAAGTACAGGAGGTGCAAGGGAATTTTGTCTAGTCAGATGCTAGCAGAGCTGTTGTTGTCAAAGATCAAAGGTGCTTACCATGTCAGTTACAATGCAATACCAAAGGTTCTGAAAGGGCACATTATCATTGTCCAGTGTGTAACAGGACAGTGATGAATTGTGCTTGATTTGTGAAACACTTTGAAATGCACAGAAGTCGTTGCGCACCAAACAAAACACCACTGCATTCCAACAAAGCTCCAATGAATAAAACTGAGACACCAATTCCATAAAACGAGAAAATCACCTGGCTGACTTGAGCCAGCACATGAAGTCTTACAGAACACTTTTTCAACACATCCAGTTACCCAGTTACCGAGTGCACTTATTGTTAACTCATCTGGTACTGATCCACTAATTGACCCTCCATGAACCTTCATTTACAAGACATCAGAAGTATTCCTAAAAGCGTAGTATTGGAAGAACCGCCCTTCCCAAGTTTTTCAAGTCCCCCTCCAAATACTTCTTGTGAACTTGATGTGAGTCCTGATCCAAATGACAGGGATTTTCCACCTACAACTGCCACACTAGTTTTTTCCGGAACTTGTGCTAATATTGCTGGATCAACCACAGATATGCCTGTTGTTGTAGTCTATGATAACACTCCTGATCTTTATCATATAAAAAATCCAGTCTTGATTGCGAAGCAAGGATTGCATTAATCTGACAAGAACATATTAGATGACAGGCACTGTTGCACATGGACAGCAGAACAAAAAGCCTTGCTGGACTGAACCATGTTGTCCCAGCTTTACGTTACGGCTTTACAAATTCAGGTGCGCTAGAGTGATTTGTTCAAATTGTTAGTACGCGTGGCAACTACTGGATTGTGATGTCTAATATTAGGTCCAGGCATGAAGAAGTGCTAGCTTGTGATAGTTATGTTGCACTCAGTCGAAAGGACACCGTCAGCTATCCAATGAATGTTGATCAGTGCGCCTGCAATTTTATCAAGCCTGTCGGATTTGTTCATATGTACGTCGGAAACGTTTGGCAGCAAACAGGTAGAGCTGCCTGTAAGTTATTTGCTAACACGAATACTATTGCCTTGTGTTTTAGAAAGGATCCTCTTTTTTGCTGAAATTTAAACAACAATTTCTTGCTCCTGCTTTGATAGACTGTTTTGTCACTCGGGACATTACAACTTTTCTTAGCCGCACATCAAAAGCAAGGGATTTTCCAGTGCTAAAGTTCTTGTAGAGTGAGATTGTTGGGTTTACTGCTGTTCTTACAAGCCTGGCGATGAAAAATGTATGGCCAGCTGCAAGATATGCCAAAGATGGTTTTGTGCCAAATGTGAGCAGGAAGATTTGAAAAATCCGAATTGGCTTGTGTGAACTGCAAAAGGAGGCACGTCAGCGAGGAGAGGTGAGAAACGCAGAGCTTGAACGAGAATTAAAACACTTGACAATCTTTGTAAAGTCGCTTCAAGGCACTTGGAACGAGAAACGCTAACACTTTTGTATAATCTAATCAATAATGATGCTTTGGGTAAGGAACTGCCAACTGGCATTGAAACTTCTGACTTCTTAAACTGCAAAGTATTTGACGGCATTGCAAAAACTTCACCTTCACGTCACAACCCTACAAAGTTGGGCCTAACCATGACGATAGCCAATAGAATGACAGAAAAATGAAATTCATATTTTTAAAACACTTTTACATGAAATCGTTCACATGGTGCACATGCAAAAGAAACTGAAAGGCTCTGGTCACAAGAAAGAGTTTATGAAGGTCAGAAGGAAGTCTTGAACAAACTTAAGGCAGAAGTTGTCTGTTGTTCCTGAGGCATATTGCCATGTAGCGTTACATGACAAAGAAATTCTCCTGATGAGATCCAGCGGAAAAGTGGTATTTCACTAATAGACTGAATATCTAAAACTTAGTGATGCCCTTTTCTCCAGTTCAGCATTCCGCTAGCCCATAGCTGGCTCACTGCTGGCGACAATATTTCTGGTCATGAAATATGAAGCATATAAAATAAAAAGTGACATCTGTTTCTCTCAAAAATAGCAAATGTCCACCATTTTAATTTGTAATACTGTAACATAGCAAGATGCTGTTAAAGTTGAAAATTGGGGTTCTAACACACGAAATATTTCAAGAGTGGTGGCGAGCAAACTGCTGTCATGGAAAATGGGCTAAATATAGTAAAGTTGTAAAGTAGGTAATTAGCCTTTCCCACACTATTTGGTGATTTTTAAGGACGTCATCACTTCGATTTTGGGGCAGCACTTCAATAAAGAACATAAGACTGATTGCCAACAGCTTGCACGAGATTATTTCATGAGAAATGCTTTAAGAGCATCCTCATTTAATATAAAATAATTTTGTGTTATAAGGGCCTTCGTTAATGAGACAAATCGTATATACTACCATAAGCACTTTATTTTAGCATATAAAGCATGTATAGTGTACCAATGTTAACAATGTACTTGTAGAGTAAAAAGACCCTCTATCCAGTTCACGCACAGTATGTACAATGGGTATAGTATGGTGGCCCAGGAGTATCATGATAATTTTGGGTGTATTTTGTATTGCAAATATCATTTTAACATAGCTTTTAATTTTTAGTTGATATTATTCTCAATGTTGAATACT
>JAOBYK010432678.1:0-11218 GCA_025434845.1 Phenganax subtilis | reverse complement strand
TCATGTCAAAAATAAACATTTGCATTTGAAAGAGAGCTGATCATTATTATTATTAATAATTATTGAAATAAATCTTGATGTTTTATGTTCATGGCTTCACAACATATCTCTCCAATGAAACTATTTATATGTATTCTCTGGAATCTATGTTCATCGATCGCGATAGTTTTCTCAAACAAATGGATTTATACGAACTATAATTTTCCAAATGTGACTCTGACTTGTTTACATTTTCTAATGACATATTTTGGACTGCAAGTGTGTATATTCTTCAATATCTTTAAACCAAAAAGTATACCATTGCGTGAAATGATACCATTATGTCTCAGTTTCTGTGGATTTGTGGTTTTTACGAATCTAAGCTTACAAAATAATACAGTGGGGACATACCAAGTTGCTAAAGTTATGACTACTCCAGCTATACTATTTATTCACACTGTGTTCTATGGCAGAAAATACTCTACGAAGATTGTTTTAACTGTAGTAAGTTCAAGTTTTCGCTTTAATTTTAGATACAATGACTTTTCCTCTAAGATTTTTAAAGTTTTTTCTATAACATCTTACATGTGGCTGATTAAAACTTGTACTGGTTACTGGTGCTCTTTTAATAATTGTTTTGCAAATGCAGGACAACCTGCTATGTTTGAGCGAGAATTGAATAAAGTTTGTCACTCCATAACCATAATTTTGCATGCATATTTATTTATAGTTTCCAATAATCTTGGGCGTATTTCTAAATTCGTGGTATGATGTAAGATTCAACGTTCTCGGGACAATCTATGCGTTATCAGGCGTTATAGTAACAGCCTTGTATCAAGTGGTATGTACCTCTAGCTCTACATTATAAAAGTTGACTGATTTCAAGAAATATGTCAAGTTTATATATATAAAGTAAATAATGATCGCAAAGTTTTATCAACCATAGTACTTTTGTATTTTAGTTGGTAGGTAGCAAGCAGCAAGAACATCAATTATCGTCAATGCAACTTTTATATTACCAGGTAAAACAAAATTGTACCATGCTTTGAAGCTCTTGAAATTTTGTAAAGTTTATTGTTTTTAATTTTTTAGGCTCCATTATCAGCTTTAGTGCTAGCATTTGTATTTCCTATATGTGAACCACCACTTCAAACTGGTGGATTATTGAGCTATTGGTCACCACAAGTCATAGTAAGTTATGTTTATTACATAACATATTTTTATACAGCTACAATTAAATTATGCATAACAGCTTCAAGTCTGATTTTATTCAATAAGTTGTTTAATTTTAGGGTTTTGTTATTTTATCTGGAGTTCTTGCATTTTCTGTCAATTTATCAATATATTGGATCATAGGAAACACATCACCTGTGACATATCCTTTTCAATTGTACTTTGATAGTAGTATGAATACTCATTCCTTACTATATATTACATAGCTTCTGACTCATATAATATATCTCCTTGACTTATCCTAGATATAATATGGTTGGTCATTTAAAGTTTTGTATCACTTTAACTGGTGGGGTTCTATTATTCCATGATCCTGTATCAGCAAATCAAATGATAGGTGTCACACTAACACTGCTTGGTATAATATGTTACACTCATTTCAAAGTACAGGAACAAAGCAAAGCTAAGAGCAAAATGGGAAAACCTATTTGATCAATACAATTATTGTGAATACTAAATTTGGAAGTTTTAAATTCCTTCTGGGTGTCTTCACTTATAATTTGTTTTGAAACAATATGCTTGCATCAGCATATCTTACTATAGACAAAGAGAAAAAGCATTGTGCATCATGATTCATGAAGACACAGCATTAACATTTGTGTTTCACTGCTTAGACCAATCAGTGGCTTTAGCATCCATTAGGGATCAGTATTTTCTACATGAAGCCTGATAGGGTTACCTGTGCTTTTGTCCATTCTCACAATCAAAACGAAAAAACACCCATGGCATTTTAATCCTCCGCACCCCTACCGGGCTGGGCGGAGTAATTAGGAAGGTAGGTAGTTGGAAAAGTGGACAAATGAAAGGGTCTATAATACATTAAATGTTTCCTGCTCAAGGAATGAAAGATCCCATAGTCAGTGAAGTCGATAAAGTCCGGGTAGTCTGTGCTGCGGGAAGTTGGCGAAGTCAGTAAAAAATCAATTACGTTGAAAAATTTTGTTTGGGACTGCTGAATTAGTGCCTTACTTGAATAGAATTGTAATGATTATATTGCTACGAAGTATCCATTGAATCACGGTCATAAATTCCGTGCAGTTTAATAGTACTTCTAAGAATGGAAAATTTAACTCCAAGTCGAAATTTTGAAGTACTCTCGCAATTTTGGTACAGTTCTTCCGCCTAAAACTTACACACGCTTAATTAGAAGGGTTAGGTTCAGTATGAGAGTTCTAATATGTTCTAAAAATTTTTCGTGTGGCAGTTGTAATTCTCACGACTCCGACGCTGAATATAATTGATATAGTCACCTTAAACAATGTGAGTCGATCGGAATATGAGCATTTTATTGATCCGTAAAGGAACATTATCTATATCAGTATTGTTCATTACAAGATCAATCTCAGATCTTTTGTCTATAACATTTCCTACACAAGTGAAGTGTACAGTCAGAGTCGTAAATCAGAGTCAGTCTGACACTCCTAGGTAGGGATTTAGAGCAGAATTCACTACGTTACCATCATGGATAATACTATCAGGAGTTTAGCGCTGCTTTTTGGGATATTGTTATCAACCACATTTACGCAAGGTAAGAAATTGTTAAATTACATTCGTAGCTAAATTTTGAGGTTAATCCAATAAAGATACAATATGGAGAATTTCCCATCAAGGTAGAAAAGTTTGTACATTCCGAATACTAAATTCATAAGTAATTGAGTTTTTAATTAAAAAAAACATTTATTAATTTGAAATTATTGCTTCGTATTTATTTCACCGGCGAGTAAAATAATGTGGTGTTAGATCGAATGTCTAGTTTCAATACGTTGAAATCTGGAGTTCGACAAATCGCTGATGCATAGAGATTTTTTTAAACATACCGACAAAAAAAATATACATCGGTTCGACAAAAAAGTAATATGTCAAAGAATTTGAACTTTTTAAAACTAATTTAAACTGGCAACAATATTATCAATATGTGAATACTTTTGCCATATATAACGGATGAATAAATGCTTTATCATTTTTCTCGAATACACAAGCTTTTGGCACTGCAGTTTTAAACAGCTTTCTCATTTAACTACTAACCATGGATTATAAAATAAAAAGTTAGCAATTAAACGCTTCGCTGAGAATGATATTGTTCTAACATTTGAGAATTGTTTCCGCTTGTACTTTTCATTCAAAGAAAGACCAATAATATCTCCGATGATATATAATACATTCACGATCTTACCTCCACAGGGTTGACGGTGTGTGGATGGATATTTCGTGATAAGCTTCTTGATCCGTCGTTATCCCAATTTGATGCTAGTTACACCCTTACAACTGTTCCAATTGTCAACACAGGCAGGGCATGGTGTATTCCAGTGAAGAACCATTCCCTCACTGTGAACCTAGGTAAGCATACAGGCGTCACGTTTCGTAGAGAGATGGTTGAACGAGCTAAAGCTCTTCACTTGTGCACGGTTCATTAATATGTGGTTTGGAGACTTGTTTTAAAGACGTTTGTTTGTATGATTCGACTGCAGATCTCAAAAAGTGCGCAAAGTTTTCAAGAAAATGAGTGCTGTTACTGATTATCTGAAAATGGTTTTTCGGATCAATATATCGATAAGTAAAGTCTGAGAAAAAATTGGACGATTTAGCAGTCAACTGAATATTTCGAAAAATTTCGTGAAAGGCAGGGGGAAACGCAATGCTATAACATGGGGATCGTGTGCCCACCTTTTCGGCACACCATAATAGTCTAAAGTAATACTTTGCACCGATAAAAAGTCTTAGAAGTGACCAAATTTGCACCAACCTGTTCTCTCCGTCTTCAGGCAGTGTCACGAACGTCACCAAACTAGCCGTCCAGGGTCAGAACGCCACAGAAAATTACGTCACGTCTTATGAAGTTGACCACAGTGAGGATGGCATCGTATTCATTAACATCAAGAACGGACTCAAACCACAAGTACAAGAATTTTCATTTTCTTTCACTGCAAATTTTCTTCAGTAAAAGAGAGCCGGATCACTTAATTGTCGTATTTGATAAAGCTTTGATAAAGTCAAGAATCTTCTTGGTTCAGGATAATTATGTTTCTCGTCTGTACCATTTGATCCTATAGTCACAAAAAACAAAACAGTGAGAAAAAAAATGATTTTGTCATCATAAAGTAACATATAATTTCAATATCAGTGTTCGTTTGAGGTATACACCATGTGTTTTTATTATTGCAAAGCTTTCGGTCCGTTCGCCCGGACCTTCAGCTTTGCAATAATAAAAATACATGGTGTATACCTCAAACGAATACTGATATTGTTGTTTCGCCATGCAAAACTACAAGAAACATATAATTTATTGACAAATTTATCTAGAACCTCACAAAGAGCTTTCCTGTTACAAAAATGTATAGATTCCTGGCATATATAGATGCAGCGAAGTTACACTGCGTGCAACTCAAAGGAAATAGCGCGTTTCTTTCTCCCTCTTTCAACCAACAAAGCAACACCTCTAGCGCTGTTGACCTTCTACTATACCAGACAATTTTGCTGTCCGGACCTTCTAAATAACTTTGCACCTTGCATTTCATTTCAGTGTTCTGCAAAAGAATTTTTCGGAGCATTTCCCGGCATGTCGACTGGCTCTGATATTGCAGAAAGTAATCTCACAATATCTTTCAAAGCACAATATGTTCGTATCCGACCACAAGAATCAGTAGGCGCTCTTTGCACGAGAATAGATATCTATGGTTGCCAGTCAGGTACAACAACTGACTATATTTATGCTTGGATTGATCAACTAGTCTATGCTGTCCTTCCTAGAGTCATCTATTCTTAATAATATATCGTTTGTTTATTAATTTCAGACGATGGTTTGACGAACTGGGGACAATGGAGTGCGTGTACTTTCACGACAGGAACACGTACACGTTGCTCACGCTCACGAACACGTTCTTGTGAAAACAGACGCGAAGGTTGCAAAGGAACACGAAACGAAACAGAAGCGTGCGAACGGTGCCCTGGAGGTAGAAGAAATCTTGGAGATTTTTCAAACGCTCTTTTTTCTTCCACTAATAAATATCTAGAGAAATTTCTCAGTAGTTCTTCCAAAAATGAAAGTCAGTGAAGAGATGGTTCAGAAACTCGGCAAACATGAAAATTCCCAAAAGGAAACTCCATTTTTTTTTCATTTTAGATTGTGGTGAATTGGGAATCATTGACGATAATCGTTCAATTAATGATACCGCGTTCCTGGCATCTTCATTTAAGCCTGGGTTCGAACCATATCGAGCGAGACTGAATGGCTTTAACGCGTGGTGTGCAAGTGTGACAGACCAGAACCAATATCTTGAAATTGACTTTGGTGAGTAAAGGATGGATTGGACTCTGTCAAGAAACAGTGAAAACCCATATGAGAGATAAAATGAGGAACAGGATCTACACAACGGTTGTTCACGCATTTGTTTTCGTCACACACAAGACTACCACACGCACAAGGACAAACGGCAATTTTCGGCGCATCTGCAAATTGACCACTATTTGCTATCATAGCCAGAATATAAAACTGAACTTTATCTTTTTAAGGCGGTGAGACGGAAGTGAACGAAATAAAGATACAAGGCTTACAAAATGGAAATAGATCAGCCTGGGTGACGCAGTTCTTCTTGGATTACCGCAGATCGGATGGTTCACTCTGGCAAGATTACAGAGAAAACAATTCCGTCAGAGTAAGTTGCCTTCTCCTTCAACAAATCCAATCTTCTCTCACAAATGAAATTTTTTCAACAATAACAGCTTCTCCCCGGAGGTAAAATTGTCAAATGACAACTTTAAGACAACGTTGTTAAGATAAAATGTCAAAGAAAGTTGTCAAAGCCAAATTGCCAAAGAAAACTTGCATGCAAATGTAATAGGAAGTGCTGAATGGCAACTCATCACAGTAAATAGTACATGTGATTTCTCCTTAGATTTATGAAGGCAACACGAATGGTTCAATGGTCAGGTCTTACGTCTTAGCTGACACACCAAGTGCTCGTTTCATAAGATTTTATCCGCTGCAATGGAACAACATGATTTGTATGCGTGTTTCAGTGTCTGGATGTCGAGGTAACACTTGATACGATAATAAATGTACATCAGAAGAGAATAGTTCATAATCTATCAATGTTTAAATCACTCTTTCAGTTCCTCCACCTCCCTTCCCCGCTGCCGCAGAGCCTGAAGACGAAGTCGATGAAGCGTTCTGTAAGTAGCAGTTTCAGAATCTTATATGTGTTTGTGAACTAAAACAGCGACCAACCATTTGAAGCTTAAGTACATTTGCCCTTATGGAAAATGAGGTATACTAGCCAATAAGTATGTTTGTCTATAGCTTAGAATGATATCACTTCTATTTTTCTTTATAAAGGGGTTTTGCTCTGGATTCTATTTGGCTTACTTCTCTTGTTATTATTGCTTGGATTATTATATTTGTGTTGTCGTTTCTGTCCTTGCTGTGCTTGTTGTGGATGTTTGCCTTGTGTCAAGTAAGTAGCCAATGTATATACTATTCACAGAAAATATACAATTAACTACGAGTTATCAAACTATCG
Source organism: Phenganax subtilis (assembly GCA_025434845.1). NCBI lineage: Eukaryota > Metazoa > Cnidaria > Anthozoa > Malacalcyonacea > Clavulariidae > Phenganax > Phenganax subtilis. The sequence continues at coordinate 4,490 of JAOBYK010432678.1, read as the reverse complement.
GAGTCAAACTGAAGCCTACTAAAACAGTCTTCTTTAATCTTTACTAGACTACAAAAAAAACGCCTAAGGAAAGCTTTAAAATCTTATTCAGGTTTCTGAACTGTGAATAATGTAACGTTTTAGAAAACGCTCAAAGACCACAGATGAAGCGATGATGACTGAACTGACGTCAGACGAGATAGATGCCCCCAGAGTACAGTACGCCAGCGGAGGGACTCAGACCGAGGCACTGGCACCAGCTCTGCCAGAGACTGAAACGCAGACTGTCGCTATCCACTTAGACGGAGACGACAGCCGCACAGGTGCTGCGTTCCAAAGAAGTGCCGCAGGAGGAATCTCTGGGGCTAGATATAACGAGGGTCTTCTGCTCGAAGGAGAAAGAAGCCGAATAGCAGCAAGTGGTACAGGTGCAAGAACTAGCAGACGAGAAGAGATGACATCACGTGACACTGTTGACAGCGGAAGGGTTGCTGGAATGGCTAGTGCTAGATCACGTGATCAAATTGACGGACAAATGACGTCATCACAGTATCAACGAGACGAATACCGATCATCTAGCGGTCAGTATCTGGGTCGTTACGATGTGTCCGTGGGGCAGACTCCCCTCGCCCCTCCCCCCGTCATTGAACTTGAGGTCACCCCAGATACCCGAGACGGATCTTGGCTAGTGGAGAGTGTTGATGAACGCTATGGACAGGGGCGTGCACATGGGACAAGTGAACTGGTGTACCAGGGAGTCGGCCAACGTGAAATGCATGATCGAGACCGAGCAAGATCTGTGGAAGCACTGGGTACTAGTGACGCACGAGGTGAGGTCGTGTTCAGGTTAGATTCGGCCAGAGGAGTGGCAACTAGTCGAGATGCATCTTCTCAGAATGAATACACGGTTCATCTAAGAGATGTCCCTCCAGCAGCGATGGCAAGATTAGAAGCAACGGAAGTAGATTCTAGAGCCGCACGAGAAAGATACTACAATCAAGACACGTACCGCGCAAGAAGAAGAGACATCAGATCCCGTGACGTAGATGTAACGTCATCACCAGAGGTAGAGACATGGAAAGTGACCAGTATTCGAGGTCAGGCTTTTCAAGGCACAATCAACGTAGACACGACACGCGGTCAAGTGACTGGACAACCGTTTCATTACCAAGCACCAGTCTCCCCTACATCGTCGGACATCAGTAGTATTAGTCAGTACACTGGCTCGTCAGTGAGTGAACAATACGAAAACAGACATTCAAGAGACGAAAGGAAGGATAGATTTTATAAGGTAAGATCTTATATTCAATATTTACTCCACAAAATTTGAAGCTTTCAAAGTACTTTAGGCTTTGATTTGGATCGGCGCGCAGGTCATTTTCCGATACTTTACTGTACATAGAGTTTATGAACTAAATTATTCTGTCAGATGAAAGTTTTCACCACTAAATAACTTTTTTATCTTTTAGACGTTTGAATACTCACGTGACTAGAAGACAACCAATCACAATCCATTATCTATTCATTGAAGCATTCATGAAACTTTCACTTGTCAACCTACAAAATCGTAAATTCACGTGTCAAATCATTCACAAGAAAAAGTACATTCATTATAGGATAGCTATAAATTATACAACATTACCAACGCAGAGAACCAGTCTTATCCTGTAGGATAGATAACTTCTTTAATTGAATTATACAATGAAAAACAGTGAACAAGTTTAAAAGAGAAATCATAGTGACATATTGTGAATGTCACAGGACACTTGGTAACAAGTTATAAATTGAATAACAAAAGACGTATGAGTTTTAACTCATGAAGAAAACAAAAAGTTGGGCATCAGGCACTAGTGGAGCGGATTTCAATTCTAACTTAAAGGCCTATAGAACATTATGATTGGATGGAACGAGAACGAGGCTATACAATAAGTATTTCCATTCAAATGGAAACAAATACTTTTCACTCGGCGGTGACAAAAAGCGCATATTTTGTTCAGCAAAGAAAACTACGCCAGCATGACTGAAGCGATTGCCAGGAGAGCCTTGCTGCAAGTTGTAAATAAGTAGTTAGCAAATCTTCATCATTTGCCAAATACAAAATAAAAAACCTAAGTTGTTTTAATGCGTTGTTCAGTACAGAGTCTCTATTGCAAATTACATCTGAATAAATTTTTTTCACGCGTAATTTACGATGCATACAAAGTCAATTTATCGTGCCATAAATTCATTTTTATTTTATCATTCAGCTTAGAAGTTTATCATCAACCATTTTAATTATCTCTCAACACAAGCATTTCAAACAGTTTCAACATTCAAGATTTTGTCCTGCGCTCTCTGTTAATTTCGTAAACGTTGCCAAGTGATGTTTAGGAAGATAGAACACACATCCATTGATACTAAATGTATTACGAAGCTTCTCGCAATCACCAATCACCTCCCACTTCTCTGTTGTCATATCATAAACCTCAACAGTCGTTAACGATTGCTGTTGATTACGACCGCCAAAAAGATAAACCTTGGTACCTAACGAGCAAATACCAGGAGCAACACGATCGGAATTACAACGAGATATTAACGACCACTCGTCAAGAAGACAATTGTAAACCTCATTAGTAGGTATCGCTAGTTGATACATTCCCGTGTCCTCACTACCTCCAATCACAAATATATTATGACCAATATTCGCCGCAGCGGCTAATGAACGTCCAGTCTTCATTGGAGCAATTGGTTGCCATTCGTTCGCCAAAGGGCTGTATCGTTCACAACTGCTGAGGTCTTCATTAGGACTCTTTCGTCCACCAAGTGCATAGATATGATTCATGCAGCTAACAACCGCTGGACCACTGCGTTCTTCACTCATTGATTGCACCATGTCCCATTGGTTGATTCTTGGATCATAACGCCAAACTGTTTTCAGTCGACCTGTAGGAGTACGACCTCCAACGAGATAGAGAAAGCCGTGTAGTGACACCAAACCTGGCCAGTAGTTAGAAACAGGAAGAGATCCTGTTGCTGACCACGTGTTAGTTTGAGGATCATAGAATTCCGTGTGTGAAACGAGACCAACACCATTTCTGCCTGAAGTTACATACAGTTTCCCATTGCAAAGGGTTATAGGTGTGTTCTTGTGTTCCCATTGCATGATCGGCATGTTGTACCACTCTTGTGAGCTCGGGATGTAACATAATGGTTGATTGCAGCCAGATAACAATATGACAGCTTCTACAACACGTCTTGGCTTTCTGTTTGTGGCTATCTGGTCATTACAGTTTCCTTTTAAATACATCACTTCTTTAAGATGGGCAAGAGCCGAGTTCAGAGAGTTCTCATCAGATAATATTAAGTTCTCTTTGAGGATCTTGTCTACAATCGTTGACTCAGGAATCTCGCAGAGACGCACAAGAGGAAATAATGTAGCAATGCTGCATTCTTCACCCGGATGTTGCGTTATCCACTGCACTATTGCGTCAAAAACATACTCCTCTTTCTCAATCACTAAATCATCACTTCTTAACACTTTCACAAACTGGTCAACAGTGAACTCTAAATGCCTGCCTTCTAAGACTATTGCTGTGAAATTGCATTCAGCAAAGTAACACACAATGTCATTAAGTTCTTCAAAATTATACTGTTCAGCAAAGGTTAGGGTGGGCAAGAAATTCGATGTTGTTAAAAAAGACTTCATATGGCCCACTGTAGCTTCTTTTAACTTGGCTAGATTGAAATAATCTGCAGCTATCAACACGTTTTGACTATGGCTCAAATCTCCCAGATTTATTTTCCCTGTGTAAATATAATCTAGCACACCATCCATTACACTAGGGCATATTGTAGGCAACTCGATTTGTTGAGCATTCTTCTCTCTTAAATCATGTTCAAACACCGCAGAGAAGTAACCACCAGCCGAGCAAAGTACAGCTTTATGAGCCGGGAAGTGTCCTATACCAGCGACCAAAACTACATCGCAAAACTTGTTCGCCTTTCTCTGCCGATTTAAATACGCAGTAACATTAAGACAATGTTGACAATATTGTTCACGGTTTGAACCACAACAATTTTGACAGGAATCTTCTCGAAAAGTGCCAGATTTCTCCATTCCAATCAATCTTCCTGGAGGAATTTCCACAACAAATCGTTCAAAGTCAAACGTAAACAACGAACGGTCTTGTCGTCTTCCCCAGTCTGTTTGCCGCGCGAAAACAACAGACCACCCAAGATTCCCTCATGCAATTGGGCCGCACACGTTTTCGAATTCCTTTTTATTTCACTATACCGCAAAAAACGGTTAAGTTGGCCCCCAATAGTTAAAAAACAATGATTAAATGAGAAAATTAGCAAAAATGCAAACAGCTCTTGAATGCACTCAAGCTTTAATAATAATTTAAATCATTGTTCAAAGTGTATTGCTTAATACTTAAACCAAATAAACTTTAACTATCTTTTTACAGCCTTATAGCTTCAACATTTGAAACAAGCTAGAGACATATAGTATACAGACATGCATAAATTAA
>JAOBYK010432567.1:0-14731 GCA_025434845.1 Phenganax subtilis | reverse complement strand
TTCACAAATTGAAAACTTTGTGCTAAAGTTTATTTGACGATATCTCGGTCAATATTGAACGTAAATAAACAAGATAAAACTTAAAATTTAAATTAAGGCTTTTGTAAATACAGCTGTTTTTATTTCTAGAACGTAGTACTTATGGTTTTTCCGCTATACTAAATCAAAGGTGTTAACTTTTTTCGCGCCAGTCAAAGAGCATATGCACAAACATAGGAGTCTGCACTACTTAATAAGTTCATTGCAGCTTCACACATCCGATAGACAACACAACTACAACTTGCAAAATGATTATGAACCGAATTTATACTTTTTTTCACAAGACATGCTACTGCCGGAAAAAGGTGATTTTTATAGATAGTTTAATATTAATTATTAAACAATTTTAATATACAGCTAATTAGACTCGTTAATTCAGTTCTATATAATTTGTCTACAAACTCCAAAAGAGTTTAATCAACTTAGCCATGTAACTCTAAGGATCTGTTCATATGGGCCAAAGTTATCTTGGCTAGCGAGGAAACTTTTCGACCAGCCAAATAGTTTTTTTCTTTTCATATGGCAAAAATCTATCCCCATTACCGGGCGAAGTTTTCGGCAGCGACGTCTACACCCGCCATTAGAGACATTTAGATTTTTGTTTTTTGACAAAACGCCAAACGGCAAACGGCAAGAGAACACGTGACTACGCCGCAGCGGTTACGTTTGCCGTTCAATCTTGAGGTTTTCAACGCCAGGGAAGACTTTTCACGTTAGTCATTTCCCTCAAGCTTTTTGTACCTAATTATTGAAATTATCTCCCGTAATTATAGTCTATTTTTGTTGGTATACCCTTTAACTTTAACTAAAAATATTTATTGAGGTCGATAAAATCGTTTAAGTGTGTTTATTTGTCGAAATTGAAGTGGTCACTGGAATTCGTGTATTCATAAAAATGGCTGCCATGTATATATTCACAAGATGTATTTTCATAGTGCTGTGTTGGATTTTAACATGAAAATATCTTGTTGCTATTATTATTATTATTAAAATACATTTATTGAGCGCAAATTATCATGAAAATGTTCAAATGCGCTGTGAAATAAGTTATATATAATACAGGAATTTATAAAATTAAGTATGCATCGAGTTAAAATAGAAATGATTACATATATCTTAAATGTTACTAGTTCTACGATCTAAAAAGCAATATCATAAGCAATGCAAAATAAATAGGTTTTTAATTGTTTTTTAAAAGTACATAATGTGTCTAGATGCCGTAGTTCTTGGGGCAGACAATTCCATAGTTTCGGTGCTGCAAATTTAAATGCTCTGTCTCCGATTGAATTTGCTGACTTGTGAGGCGGTACAGCAAGAAGTATTTCGTTATTTGATCGAAGATTATAATTGAATGGCTCCCTGATTTGGATTAGATCACGCAGGTACTGAGGTGTTAGTCTATGAATTGCTTGAAACGTTAGTGAGAGAATCTTGAATTCAATCCGAAATCTAACGGGCAGCCAATGGAGCTCTTTCAGAAAAGGACTAATGTGCACAAATTTTGGTACCATATAGACCAATCTAGCAGCAGAATTTTGAACTCTTTGCAGCTTAGCGATTTGATAAGCCGGTAGTCATACATTAGACTATTGCAATAATCCAAGCGAGAGATAACAAGGGCGTGAACAAGAGTGGCTGTGATATCCCTGGTTAGATATTTCCGGATTTTGCGAATGTTGTACAGAAAATAGAAGGATGTTTAACATAATTTGTTAATTTGTTCATGAAAAGTCAAATTGGTATCCATCAAGACTCCCAAATTCTTGACGTTAGGGGAAGGAACTATACTCTTTTCGCCAACAGAAATATAATTAAAATCCACTTTGGCCAGTTGTTGTCGTGTTCCAATTAACATACATTCTGTCTTAGCATCATTCATTTTTAGTTTACTTTCAATCATCCAGTCACGCAAATTTGAAATGCAATTTTCCATTTCCTGGATTTCTAGTTCCTGCTCGTCAATGCAATTTGGATTTAATGAGCAATACAGCTGAGTATCGTCAGCAAAACCATGCGCTCCTTGTGGATGGTTATCGATAACAGAAAACATTTCACTTGCATAGATTATGAAAAGTAGCGGACCAAGGCAAGAACCCTGAGGAACACCATAGTTAAGAGTAAATTCCTCTGAGATTTTGCCGTCAACATGGATGCGTAATTTCCTATTCATGAGGTAAGATTCGAACCAGGATAGAGCAGTTCCATTGATACCGACATTGTATTTCAGACGATTTAACAGTATAGAGTGGTCGATCGTGTCGAAAGCGGCACTTAAGTCCAACAAAACCAACAGTGAAACACGCTGACTATTCATATTCAAGAGAATGTCGTTAGTCACTTTTAGTAGAGCTGTTTCAGTACTATGGTACTTACGATATGCGGATTCAAGAACTGGATAAAGTGCAATTGATGACAGATGGTTGTTAAGTTGTTGGAAGACTACCTTCTCTGTAAGTTTGGAGATGTAAGATAAATTGCTAATGAGACGAAGGTTTGAGAAACTAAAATCGAGGTCTACTTTTTTCAATAGCGGATAGCCAATTGCTTCCTTCCAGATGTCGGGAAATACACCGCATTCGAGAGACGAATTTATTAAAGATGTAATAACCGGTAATAGGGTGTCCAAACATTCCAGCATCAGTGGTGTGGGCATAGGATCAAGTGCACAATATTTCTTGCCAGCATTCAGGATCAATTTTTGTACATCATCTTCACTGAGGGGTTCAAAGTTCCGTAGCCGACATGAAATTGTTGGATTTGTTGGTAGACTTGTTAACATGTGCGAATTATTTGGCTTAAGTTGAGACCGGATTGTTTCAATTTTTGTGGCAAAGTATTGACCAAGTTCGTTTACGAGGCAATTCTTATCTTGATGGTTCGGAAAACTTAAGTTATTTCTAGGAACTAATAACCTCTTGGCAATTGAAAACAGTTTGCTTTGATTGTGGGAGTTTTCGTTAATCATCTTTGTGTAAAAATTACACTTTGCCTGATACATCAAATGATTTGCCTCATTCTTGATGGATTTAAACTGTATTAGATCAGATTCTTTCTTCGTTCTTCTCCACAATTTTTCAGCTTTTCTCCTACGCCTTTTGATTGTTTTAATATCATCTGAGAACCACGAAACAGGAGGCCTAATCGTGATATTCTTCTTTAGAAGTGGAGCATGAACGTCTAATAGTCTTGATAGAGTAGTGTTGAACCTTTCCGCGAATTCATTAGTATTAAGGCCGTTTTCCACTTCGTCCGTACCGTAGCGTAACGTAGCGTATCTCTTTGTTTGGTGAGCACCAGAGCGTAACTAATGACTTTAGAACAAAGAAATACGCTACGGTACGCTACGATACGGTTGAAGTGGAAACTGGCCTTTAGAGAGTGGTAGGGAAAATAAGTTTGATGAGAGTAAATCCTCTTTCAGCGCAGGTATATTGACGTTCTTAACTTTTCTATATTGTACTGACTTTTTAAGTAGAGGTGGTTTTAACAATGATAGATAACAAATAACAGAGATATGATCAGAGATGCAAAAATCAATTTTAGGTAACTTTTTCAGGATATGATCGCCAATTCTGGTGATTACAAGATCCAGTGTATGGCCATGCGTGTGCGTTGGACCGTAAACATGTTGTTCGAGGCCAAAAGACTCAAGTATATCGTGAAATCTTTGAGCATCAACGTTTGAAGGGTCGTCGACGTGTATATTAAAGTCGCCAGTGATCAGAATAGGATATTGACAAAGGATAATCGATTCCAAATAATCATTGAATTCGTCAAAAAAGGTTCTAATCGGAGTAGGATGAACTTTGGAGTAGGGTGGTCTATAAATAATAATCAGTTTCAGAGGGAACGATCCGCGAGGTCGAATGATCCATTCCGAGAACGCAAAGGAGCGTTTTGATATTGCAGTTGATACTCTCTCGACGGGCACGGTTGCTTTATAAAAAAGAGCAGTTCCACCACCCCTCAAGTCAGCGCGATGACAATCTGATAGACAGTAGCCGGCAGGGGTAAAATCGATTTTAGCGGTAGTGTCCTTATCATTAATTAAACCAAGTTTCAGTAACAGCAACAAGCTCAGGTTTAGTGTCACAAACATAGTCATTGAAAACAGATGATTTATTTTTAAGGGAACGAGCATTCAAAGAAATCAATTTGAAACATCCCTCACAATTTATGTCAAACGATTTTTTTGGGGACGCTCTGGTGGTCTCGTTGGGATATCCATCAGGGCGGGTATATACGGGTAATTCACGTTGGAGTAAAGGCTGTTTTCCACTTCAACCGTATTGTAGCGTACCGTAGCGTATTTCTTTGTTCTAAAGTCATTAGTTACGCTCTGGTGCTCACCAAACAAAGAGATACGCTACGTTACGCTACGGTACGGCCGAAGTGGAAAACGGCCTTCAGGGTGTTGGTATCTCATAACTGGTGGGGGACTTTGGGGAGGGTATGGGGTTTGCCTGTAAAAAGGGTGTGGATAGTGTTGTTGTTGGTAAAATTGCGAATACGGCAGTGCGTTAGCATGGAAGAAGTCGCAGTTCAAGCCTTTCAGACAATAACCATTTCTACGTAAGAATGGACATGGAACCGTAGATTTGGGAGTAGCGGAGCGTCGAGGTAGCAATTTATTCAAGTCCGGTTTTTGGCTTGTGTTATTTTGATTGAGTGTTTCATTCTCTCCAACAACTTTCAAGCCTGAAGCGTTATAAGTTACAGCATTGTTTGGATTTGTCAAGAAGTCGGCGTTGTTTTGATGGAGATTCTCGATGACACTGACATCGGGGCCGTTGGATTTGTTCGCTTCATTAACTTTGATTGTTTGTACATTAGCTGGGTCGTGCATATCAATAGCACAATTGCTTACTCGGCTTTTAGTAGCTGAGGGATTTTCTTTGTTGAAGCTCGGGGAAGGGTCACGGTCTATTAAGGGATAACTTTGCGTAACCATTTGACTTGTCATATTATTGTTCTTCCGAGACCTTGAGTTGGGGTAAGTGTCTTGAGATATTAGTCGCAAAGCTAGCTGCAACGAGTCTCTCTCTTGTTCAGCCCTCACTAATTTTTCCTCCAGATGGTTGATACACTGCTTATTGTCGTTGATTTCTTTAAGATAATCCGCATTTAAGTCGGCCGCATTATTGTATAAGGATAGCACGACGCCATGGTCTTTTAAAATCGACTCTAGAGAGTACACTATCGTTTCCAGCTTGCCGATTGTAGATTTTAAGCCTTCGATATCCGCAACAACTTGGCTACATGCGTGCTCTTGATTACTGTACAAGGCCTGGGTATTGTAAAATATTTCACCGACAGTCTGACAAGCAGTGTCTGTAGTTACATGTGACAACTCAATGGCAGTGTTTGAAGTATCAACAATGTTTGTCGGACTTCTGGCACTGTGTGGCTCGTTCGGCGGTGAGTCTTCGCTTGAGTTGGTCTTGCGAGTTTCTCTGTCTTCGTCGCTGACGTCAGTGCCAGTAGAACATTCTGGTGGCTTATTAAGATCTTTATTTTCGTTTTCAACTTTTACAGAGTTAGCTGATCCCAGCAATGCACCACGAATTCGTTTAATCAAATCGTCGGTTCTTGTCCCTTCAAGATATATTGCTTCGCTTTTTGTGTGCCACGTCACCTTGAGTTCTTGACTATCGAAGCACCACTTTCCACCGCTAGGTGATTTCCAAGTTGAACTGTTAGCGGTTTCTTCATCAACCATTGAAAGTACGAGTGCCTTGAGGTCTTCTAGTGTCCCTAACCATAATAGTTTATTTTTCTTCTGGCCAAAGAAACCGCAAAAAACATCAAAATCCGCTTTATTAAAGATAAAAACGTTTAAAGACGGTTAAAGATAAAAAAGTTTAAGATAAAAACGTCATCGTCTGTTTGTAGCTGTTGACCCAACATGCACGAATCATGTTATTTGAAAATGTTATGTCAGCAGAGTTTTACCAACGCTTCGCAGTTGTCAATAAAGTCAATAAATGCCAAATGAATTCAACTTTTTACCCACGCCATTATTTCTGAAACATCATTCAAATCACGTCTGAAAAGATTATGTTTTTGTTAAGGTTATGCTATTTGTAAGCATAAAACGAAAAAAAAACCTAGCTGAATTTCAGTATTTTTAAAACTAACCTTGGAATGCCTGTCATTTGTTGTACAAAAGGAATTAAAAATGGTGTGAAAATCAAAAAATCTACATTAAAAACTAAATGCAAACGATGTGTCAAACGGCAAAGCGCTAACTGCAAACCGCTACTTGCAGTTCGCAGTTTGCGGTTTGACGTTCAACCAGGGGACGGTTGTTCGAAAGGTGTTTAAGTCGCTAACCACCGTTTAAATCGCTATCCACCGTATAAATTTATACGTTTAAGAAATTGCGTTGCACGAAGCCCGTTTAGGACTATCCACCGGTTAAATTTTGCCTATCCACCGTGTAAACTGAAACGGTCTCTTGAGACTGTTTAAGTCGCTAAACGATGGATAAGCGCTTGTGTTTGCAGAATTGCAGTCAATTTGAAAGTTTCCAAACACGGCACAGTTCAGACCTCCTGGATTTTCATTTGTTTGAACTTCCACAAGTAAACAGACGAACAGACGGAGTTGTTAGACGTGAAATTTACAAAATACGGCATTTTTACGACGACAATGATGTGTCGAAACGATGCTGTTTGGCCTTGGTTGTTATTTATATTTTACGAGACGAAACTAATCCCAAAATAAGCTGTAGCCACACAGTTTGTTGCGAAGGGTAATTCTTTTTTCTTCTTTGTCAAAGTGTTTGAGAATTGTTCTCGTGTAGTACGTATATTTTCTTTAGCGAGCTCAAAAATGAAAGCAAACTCAGGGTAGAAAAGGTCTGTTTTCCAGCTTGCTTATATTTCGTTTTCGCTTTGAAAACATTTCCTCGTCACGGCCGCATAGCAACGCCTATAGCAACCACTAAAAATAACCGGTTTTATCCGGTTTTACCTGGTTAAATTAGAGCTTGTGCTACGGTTAGTTAAACGCAAGACTAAACAGGCTTCGGGCAACGCAGTTTTATCCGCTGTTTAACTATTCGCCGGACAAGAAATTTATATGGTGGATAGCAGCTAAACGCCGTTTAACTTAAACGCCTTTCGAGCAACCGGCCCCAGATATCTAAAGGTCTCTATTTTGTTAAATTACACGTTGAAAAGTCGCTGACTGAACACATAATTATCCCAGTAGGCGGGAAAATTACGTTCATATAGGCAGAATTTTATCCGGCAAACCCAGATCTCGCCCTTGATCAAGCGAGATCTTGGTAAGCGAGAAAACTTTTTGTCTCATACAAACGCAACCTAAATTTTTGTACTATTTGTTAATAACTCGAGATTTGCCTTGCAAATTTGCCGAATAACTTCCTCACTAACCGAGATAACTTTGGTCCTTGTATGAACAGGCCCTAAAGCAGAAAGGGTCTATAGAACGTATCCTTGTTTTAAAACAACAACAAGCAAGCCAACGACATATTAGGCAACCACGGACAAAAATAACAAATTGCTTATATCATAAGTTACAGACCTAATTGAAGAGGTCGTCTCAATTTATGAAGAGAATTTCACCACAGTACACGGAAAATAACCATATTTCATTACAATCCCACGATGCGTTGTCACCAAGTATGAACATCACGACGTATGCATGGAAACGTTTCCTATTGCAATCTATCTTTCTATCTATATATCTGAGATAGGTATTTACGAGTTAAGCCTTTCGAGTAAAGCCCCTCGAGTTAAGCCCTTTTCGAGTCAAGACCCGACCACGCCCTAAGCACGCCCATTTTTTTCGAGGGCTTAACTTGATGAATCAAAAGTCGGTTGAATACTTTAAGTTAAGCCCCAGGGCTTAACTAGAAGTCAACAAGGGATTTAAGCGATCGAGTTAAACCCCGACCTTTGAAGTGTGGGAAAGAGCACGAATAGAAAACAGCAGCAGTTAGAAATGTGCGCTTTAATTAAATCGTGTTATCCTCGTAAAAAATTGTGGATATAAACTTACAAAATATTTACTGAAACATTAGAAGTATATAATATTTTGTATATAAATACTCGTGAGTATTTTAAAGACTGCAAATAGCGCTCGTCCTTGCAGTCTTTAAAAATTTGCTCGTGCATGTTTATCGAAACCATGCTATTACCTAAGCTTATAACACAAGCTAACACCCTATGTCTTCTTTTTCAAACGAAGAGATTAAATTTTATGTTTTTCAGGAAATGTTTCGTAGGCATTATAAGTTCTTCGTTAGGCTCCAAACTTCGTAAAAACGTTTTAACTACCAATGTTCTAAAAGTAGCACTAAGAGATTTGTTAAACACATTTTTTGCTATCTTGAATTCAAATTCAAAAATTTAAAATTATCCGTTATTATTCCTCGTTGTACTCGGCTATGGGAAGTCCTCTGCTCCTCAACAGATTTATATCATCAGCCGTTAACAGCGAGTCTTCCTTAATGAAAATGGATCTTGGAGGCGTGTCTCGAATACTGGCTAATGGCTTTTTCCCGATGCATTTTTGATCTGCACAAAAGTAGAACTTACAATCTACCGCAACTCGTTGACCCAATCGTTGGCACAAACTAACGTTTCACACACCCTTTGTGAAAAATGTATCCAAAATGACACGAACGGAACTGACATGAGCTTAAATTTCATGCAGTTGACAATACTGTATGCCAAAATCCTAACAAAGTTAATTTTCGGTGCAAGGAAAGAATTACATTATAACAATGTCATAATGTTAAACATTTACCATTAAAAGAAAAGGGGCGTCGTTAGGGCGTGGTCAGGGCTTGACTCGAAAAGGGCTTAACTTGAGGGGCTTAACTCGAAGGGCTTTGCTCGCAGAATACCTATCCCTATCTATCTACCTATCTATCAAATTGTTTGCCGGAAGTCAGTAAGCTGTTGCAAGAGAGATGTATAAAAACCCTTGAATTATGGTACTGCTTGATGGGTGACTTGGGTTTGCAACATGTCCTTGATACATTAATGAGAGAATGTCACCTGAATCATGAACATTTTATATTGAATGAGGTGATACTTTCTTTTAACGTACAAGTTTACTGATGCTGGTATATGGCAGTCATGCCGGTATCTTGATGTTAATAGAAGTGGTCTGCAAGTGTTAAACCTTTCGGCAAATCAGTTTAGTGGTTTTCTGAGTAAAAAGGTTTGTAGTCTGCTCACAGTTCTTGACCTTTCTTCAAATGATATTGGAAATGATGGTGCCTGAATTCTGTTTCAAGCAGTGATGAAAAATCGGTTGAAACTTAGCGAGCTAAGTCTTGGTCGTTGTGAATTAACTAATGAGTGCATACTCTGGTTCGTAGAGGTTCTGGCTAATGAGCTTTGAAAAATAATTAAATTTTCCCTCTAGCTCAATTGAATAGGCGATAAAGGTGTACTGTCTTTGTGTGTGGCTTGATCTTACGACTGAGTATTGTAATCTTGCAGAGTTAGATCTTACCGGTTGTTCGTTATCTGATGAATGCATGCTTCTTTATGTGGGGCTCTAAGGGATGTACAATGCAGCCTTACGAATTTGAATCGAGAAGCCAATTGATAAAGGTACAGTTATGTTGTGTAAGGCTCTTGAGACAGGGCAATGTAAGCTTGCTGAGTTTAATCTTTCTGAGTGTGCGTTAACGAATAAATGCATGTTTTTTTTATTTGAATTTCTCAGCAGTGAACGATATAACTTTTCCAAGTTAATCTTTTCTGCAAATGATATAGAGGATGAAGGTGTAGCTAGGCCGTTTGAGACTCTTGAAACAGAGCAATGTAAACTTTCTGTGTTAGAACTTTCTGATTGTGTGTTCACAGTTAAATGCATGTCTTCCATATGCGGGGCTCTCAGATATGGACAATGCGAATCAGTTTCCTTCCTAGTCCTTAGTCAAAATGCAATAGGGGATGAAAGTGTAGTTATATTGTGTAAGACTCACGAGACAAAGCGTTGTATAGGTTATCTGAGTTGAGTCTTTCTGAATGTGTATTAACAGATGAATGCATTCCTTCTTTATGTGAAGCTCTTGCATATGAACAATGTAACTTACTTAAGTTGCGTCTAGCATCAAATGACTTCACAGATAATTTATCATTACTCTTGGACAGTCTCAAACGAGAGCATTGCGCTCTTTGATATTTGTCTATTTCGTGCGATAAATTTACTTACGCAGTAAAGCATTTTCTTGAAGGTACAATGGAATCTGAATATTGCCAAGTAAGAGAATTTAAGATTTCTGCTTTTTGAGTTTATTGAGCAACACAGAAGGTTTACGCTTGTAAAGGTAGTTTTTGAACTTTGTGCAATTAAGGGCGTGTGTGTCTCGAGTACACTTTACCATTACATGTTTGCTTTGGATCGCATGATATAAATGCCGGATAAAACAGGGAAGCAAGTAATGTTGACTATAATGTGAAATTTAATACATCTAAAAAGCCTGGTTTTAAAGACAAGTAAAGAAGTAAAGTGGTTAAGAAAAACAACGTGTTTACATTTAATAGCCGGAAATCATATTGATTGGTGAAAAAGATTTTAACTGAAAATTCCTGGGTATTTATTTAGTATGTTTCTATGTCATACGGTATTCGGCTGATGTGCCTATTCAGGTTTTGTTTTCCATTTATCAACTGATATGAATTGTTCTAATTTTGAGAAAAATTGACTATGATCAGTTTTACAAAAACTGGTGTTGTACTGAGTGATAAAAAAGTGCGCTATCTACGAGTTGTAAATCAATATACAATTATTAGATGAAGGCAATCAAACTACCATGATATACCTGAATGTAGACAATTTGTTTGCTGTTGCCAAAAGAAGAGGCAAAATAATGATCTGTGAGCCACTGCAGACCACGATATTTTTTACGAGTTTTATTCTTCACTAGCTTCATATCGCACAATATAGACAGAAAGAAAGAATAACACATGCAAAATAATTACAACAAAGCCACTTTTACAGCTAAGTAGTCATAACACTCGAAACGAAAACAAATGAATGAGCTAACGTCTTATGTCAGTCAACAAAGTCAAACTGGAAAATTGAATGTGCAGTTTGTGTGACAGTTTATCACTTGTCGCTAGTTGGTAGACTGTTGTAGACGAACCTCATTTCAATCAGTAACTCATTTATCTCCAATGTTTGTTCATTTTGAGACAGATTGAGAACAGCCATGCTTGGATAGGTGGTAATGTTTGTTCATTTCGAGAAAGATTGACAAGAACCATGCTTGGATAGGTGGCAATGTTTGTTCATTTCGAGACAGATTGAGAGCAACCATGCCTGGATAGGTGGTTGAACACGTGTTATTTTCATTTAATAAACATGGCAAAGATTCCAGCATCTTTCGTTTTCCACCTAAACATGTTTGGGCGTGTAACTTCGGATACTGCAATTAATTTTGGGTCCAGAAACAGCCATTGTGTGCTTAACTTTATAGCCACACTCGTCTACAATTGGATTCGTTATTGCTCCGACGGAGTGAGTTGTGTACACATGAAATAAACGGGCAGCTTTACAAACTTTTCATTTTTTGCCGAGCGTACGTTCGCCCTCTACCATATCAGACAGCTTTAGATTTGACTACAAGTACGACTGCAGCTGCGTGATTCGTCAATTTAGCGCCAACACGTCGTTTTTTGCCATTGAACTAAAGACTGGAACACTGCCTGAGGTGGAACACTTGAAGCCAAAAATCGGGGAGGATCACCGGACCCCTATACAAGAAAACGTGCCGGCGTCTGAAGAATGCAAAAAAAAGTTGGTCGAAAACTACTAGAAACGGGCTGAAACACTTCTCAACTTTTATTTCAATGGAACTAAAGCAAAGTTGAAAAAGCTATCTTGCACGCTATACCTTTTGGGCAAATTTATATTGATAAATGACCGTTCTTACGCGACAACGTACAGACAAGAGCGGATTTCGTCACAGCAGCCAAAGTTACATTGGATTGTTTTCCCTGCCCGTTTTCTGGGTTTTTTTACTTAGTATGGACTCCTTTTTCAACTTGGTAAAGCTCATACACCTTTCAGATATAAAACAAATAAAGAATCAACACCGACATAGCGTGTTTTCCAAAAGCAAGTCTTTGTGGCTTAACCTGCTCGCGGGCTACCCACATGTCGACTCAAGCGGTGTATATTGCCAGAATCTCGCCTCACATTATACCATACGAGGCGTGCATGGCATACTTACATCTGACGTTTGCATTTGTGGTTTTCACAACACAGTTTTCGTAAAAAGCCCTCAAATTTTGGCCTTTATAAAAAATCTCCTTTAAAGTTCGAAACTCGACAGCTAGATATCTGCCGATAATGTGCTAAAAAGAAGAAAATGAAAGCAATCTTATTTCATTTCTCTATAGGTATAATTAATCCAACTACACCATTTCCAGTTCAAATTCGTCAGTGGTCAGATCAAATTTGAATTAAGTTAAATCAAATGCGTGATACGTCAAATAAAATTCCCAAAATGTCAAGTCAAATATGCAGATTGTCAAATTAGCTGCGCAAAATGTCAATCCAAATTCCCAAGACGCCAATTCAAATTCACATACGATCAAACCTTGTGTGCAGGAGATGAAATCTAATTTGCATTACATAAAACCAAATTAGTTGTTTATCAAATCAAATACCCAATTGGTCAACGAAAATGAGTGAATTAATTCCTTGTTGGACGAGGCTTTATAAACGATGTTTGTTGGCAAACTCAAAGAGTAACAGACTCGACACGAATCATGGCTATAAGTACCAATAATATGACGACGCCACAAAACGACGAGTGATACAGTGTTTTTTGGAGGGAGAAGATTGGCAAGTAACCGCAAGAGAGAATGGTATCCCATTTTCTACCGTACGCTCATGGGTCAAAAAGAAACGGACAGAGGAAGCTGCTGAAGAAGCCAGTAGAGTTGTCGAACGAAGGCCACGTGGAGGTGCCCGCTGAGTTAAAATTACTCAAGAACATTGGCAATTCTTAGAGGAACAAATAAACGAAAATTCCTGCCTGACTTTAAAAGAGTTGCAGACGAAACTTGCCATAGAGACGGGTTTGACAGTTTGCCTCTCAACTGTTAGTAATGCTGTCAACGGAATGATGTACTCGTATAAAAAAGCACATTATGAACCAGCAACCATGAATTCGCCACCGAATAAGGAGAAACGGCGTGACTTCCTGCGTACGTTGACTGAAGCTATCGGTAATGGCAAGCGTACTGTGTGGCAAGATGAAACAAACTTCAATGTTTGGTGCACTCGTTCAAATGGATGGAGCCGAGTTGGTCGTCGAGCCGTTGCCGCTCGTTGCACATCCAAGGGACAAAACTTTCTTATTATTGGTGCGATTGAGCAAGCCGTAGGGCTAGTTCATCATACCATCAGGCAAGGAAGCTTCAAGAAGGAGGATTTCGTTGCCTGGTTGCAGGAGCTTATCGATGCATGCGAGGGCAAAGGCATTGCCAATAAACAACTTGCCATTGTGATTGACAACGCCCCTGCGCATAGCCGAGCGGAGAAGTGATATGTTTGGACCCATACAGTCCTGCATTGAATGGTATCGAAGCGTGTTGGTCCGTCCTCTAATGTACGATAAAAAGGGAGCTATCGACACGTCAACGAGAGCTATTTGTAGCACCCCCAGGGATAACCCAACTTGCACACAGGCTGCAGATAATGACGGAAATTGCACACGAAGCAATTGAAGTCGAACTGGATCCAATGTTGGTCATGCGCTGCATAACGCACTGCCAAAGGCACTGGCCGACTGTAATGGACTTGAGTGATTTGCCGCTTGGAAATTGACGTCATGTTTTGTGTGTATTTTTGTAAACATACATTTTAAACATTGTACCTGTATTTGTAGAATTTGCACATATTTTGTGCACCGTAGATTGTGTGGTGTGAATCCTGTAGTAGAATATAAACCTTGCTATCTCCGCTGTCAGAGATTTATACGTTGTCTGTTTGATTTGACACTGCGCGAATTTGATTGGATATCGATCAAAATTGGTTTGACTTTATTCAAAACTCATCTGATATATTTTAATATACATTTGATCTTATGTGAATTTGAATTGGCGTCTTGGGAATTTGGATTGACATTTTGCGCAGCTAATTTGGCAATCTGCATACTTGACTTGACATATTGGGAATTTTATTTGACGTATCACGCATTTGATTTAACTTAATTCAAATTTGATCTCACCATGCACTGACGAATTTGAACTGGAAATGGTGTATAATCACCCTCTTATTGCTCGTGCAAAAGAAGAATTTTGCAATAGTAAAGTCATTGCTTTGATAATTGTGATCGTTATTTCGTCAAAAAGTGATCAAGTGGTCGAAAAGAAATTGCTGGAATAGCAGCGGGAAATTGTGAAAACGCCATCAGCGGCCAACTGGCAAAAAACAGGTCGTTCGACAATGAAGCGTTCTCCTCTTCAGACCAAAGTAAGCTGACACAAGAACTGCTGAGCTGTCCGTTTGAAGAAGAAAACCTAACTTCTCTATAGCTGATGAAGATCACTACATGAAAGTGGTCATTGATAAAACGCAAAATAAAAGTACCTATACCCATTATTGCATGGTGCTCACCATTCTGCAAATGTTAAAAACACTAACAACGATGACTGTGTGACGTCATTTCTGTTGCTAGGATGAACGG
>JAOBYK010432456.1:0-14732 GCA_025434845.1 Phenganax subtilis | reverse complement strand
TCCCGAGGGTCATGAATCGAACAGCGGGCAAGGCTGCGAGCTCGGGAATGTTGTGCCTGAAGCGCTGGGACTTTTTGCGGGCCCCACCAAACACACATGCATCATAGTCCAGGTCATGCCAAGTACTTTGCTGGGCGACGTGAATCTCAATAGGGTCCCACCAATCCTAGACAGCCAAGAGGCTTATCCTTTGAGCCTTTACGTGGGCATGCACTTAAAGGCTTACAATGTAAGCCTCCCGGTTTGGGAGCTGCTGCCCCCACACTTTGGCACCGTGTGATATCACTCCACTACCAACGGTAGCTACACCCATTCACTGCCAATTCCTCGTATCAGCCCTGCAATGAGCTCACATAGTGCAACATGAATGTTGCCAGTCAATGTCATTCATTGATCAGTTCCACAAAAGCTCGAGCAGACCATGCTTAGCGTACTATGCTCATGAGCATAGTACGCTAATATATATATATATATGTATATTTTTAAAGGGGGTGTTTCAAAAACGATGTTTCGTTTGCAGTTTGTTTTGAGAGGCTTAAGTGTGCGCGGCTCGACGAGAGGTTTGTGTGTGTGCGGCTCGACGGTGGCGTTTTGAAAAGCACATGATCAGCGCAAACAACCTAGACCCATGTAGTGGTACATGGGATATAGGTTAGTAGGGCCATAGGGTGGCTGTTCAACCCCTCTAGCCCAATGACACATGCATGCATGCACTGAACATGCATGCACGGACTCCCCCACCCAATCTCATTTCCACATGCGCTTTGCCTGTGCTCGATGGCCATGTTTTGGCCGGGTTCCCGAGATTCTTTCAGAATTCGGGCGCTGGGTCGACCTACTTTCAGAAGGTCACAAACAACTCCAAAAGCGAAGCATACCTTTCAAGACACACGCGTTCCATCGTCAATGGATGACACCTGCTGGCGATCTTGCTGACCTGTTGCATCAGGTCTTCATCCTGGTAGCAACTTTCCCACCTCAGATGAGATTAGTTCGAGGGATTGGAATTGGTACGGCTATAAAGTTAGGGGCCGAAGCTACCAGAATGCAAGACCAAAACTATCCAAAACTTTTTGAACAACAAATTGAAGAGGCCTTACGTTCCTGTTCGTTGAACTGATGTACAAAAGCATCTCCAGTAGCGAGTGGAACTTTGGTGTCAACTTGAACCCCCTCCGCTGGTCCGTTCTTCTGTAGTCTTGGGCAGTCAGCTCTTGAAAACAAAGCAACGCAATGCGGCCATACTTGGTGACTTCTGCAGCCCCCTCTGGAGTAAAGAACGGTCCAGTCAGGTCTAGAAGCCGCTGAAATTTCGCGAACGCGTGCATGGTGTATGCTCGAAACTGCCCTCCTGGTGTTGTGGACATGTTCTCCCGCAGGTACGAAGCACACCAGAATTGCATGGATTTCACAACAGATGCCTTGTAGATGGATCCTAACTCAGGAACATCTCTCCACTTCTCTTTGTTGAAGCGAGCGGCAGTGAATTTGTGCGAGCACGATGTGATGCGGTTCCCCCTCATCCTACACCATTGTGTGTAATGGGTAAACACTTCGCGTTGTAGTCTGCTGTCCAATTCTTTCAGTGTAATGTTGAGATACTTTGCTTCCAAATGTGCACACACCAGTGTTGGAATTACAATGGACGCGACACCTTGATGCAAAACGTGTAAGATGTCCTTGTCTGGTTGAACTGGGTTATAGAAGACGTGTATCCCATATGACCCAAGAGGAAATACACAAATACACAAAAGTACTGACATATTGACTGAATTAAAGCTTGGGGTCTTCCAAATTTCTATCTTTGGTCCATCCCTCAACGCACACCCAACTCGACTGTTTGGACGGGTTGTTCAGCATCAAGAAATCCTCATGAGAAAAACGCACCCTCAGGCAGGCCGCTTCCTCTCGGAAGTCACCAAAGGTGAATGCATCCTGCCGGGAGGCTAAGCAATGTTCACATATCCAAGTCGCATTGTAATGCCGTTGCATTCGGTGAATGTCCCTGCGAGCCTCCCAATCCCCTTTGAATGCGCTAAATGCGCCAAACCAGGGTCCTGCGTACCTTGTTCCAGCTCGGAGGGCTTCTTTGGAACCTACACGAAATGCTTTGCCAGAATAGTCTAGGCTTGGGAAACAGCCAGATTTCAAGGTCTTGGTGATGTAGCCAACAATCTTGCCAAGGGCATGGTGGGTGTCATCTTTGATCAACATGGTGTCCCTGACAAGAGCAAAGATGATCTTGGTCTTGATGGATGGTCCTTTCCGGACAGCTGAAGCTAGGGAGTAGACCCATAACTTTTGATTCTTGTATACCCGCACTGCGTCCACATGGAAAAAGAGTGGTATACAAGAGCCAAAATCTGACTCTTGTAGATTGAGTCTTTCGAAGAACTCTAAATGTTTGCTGTGGTGCCAATACTCTGCTGTCATGACCCCAGCACGCTCTGGTTCATCAGCTATCCAATGTTCAAGCTGATTCTGTTGGTACAAGACGTGCAACACGTCCCATGGCCATAGAATATGCGTTGGGCACTCGGGTTCTTCTCTGTCACCCACTAGAAGAGGGATTTGAATTTCATGTGGTTTGATGTCACATACTTTGTCACGCCACCTCAGGGTTTTTGATAACAGACTTTACCATCAAACAAACTGTTCAAACAACAACAAGTTTTGGCTCTACTACCAGCCTGCAAAAGGACCGTAGGGGATGACCCCCTTCATGCCATCTTCCCATTTCTTGTGCCAAAGGGCAACAAACACCATCTTGAAGAAGTGCTGCAGCGTCTCTGCAAGCATCGGTCGCCGTTGAAGCCTGGGAGGTAAACATGTGTGAGGCGCAGAATGGTTTGAGCACTAGCTGGAACCTGGAACCCCATCGACAGGACAGTTTGGGGCCTCCATAGACAGTCCATAAATAGAGTCTCTTGCGTATTGTTGATTCAACAACTGATGGCTGATGGCCGCACTGAGACCCCAGGCGCCAGAACAGATCTTTTGTAGCATCCTCCGGGAAGAGCAAGAAGCCGTGGCCACCATACCTCACCATGGTTTCCCAAAGTTTCGAGGTTGTGGTGTGACACGGTGTGACACCATGCATGGTCCAATGGTTTCACAAAGTTTGACCTGTTGCCATTCGTGCTCAGGCGAGGCGCCCTTCGAATCATCATGGCTTGTCCTTCTGCGAGGAGATCTCGATCGGGTGGTGGACCTGCGCGGGATGGCCACTCCAAGAGAAGTTTGGTGTATGGGCCTCTTGCGCCACAGGGTTTCCGGGCAGCCAAGCGTTGTTCTCCGGCCAAATTTGCTTTGAGTTGCACCCCAGTGGCACACAGGTAATCCCGCGCACTGAACAGCTGAACGCCCCCTAGCATCACATGATGTGTTTACAGTTTACACTAGATACATCCAGATACGGCTATTGAAGGGTGGTGTCTATAGGATCTAAGGCAGGCAGCGTTCAGACCCCGAAAACTAGATCGAGTGGCGAGTAGTGGGTTGCACCTCATCATATAGCGGGCTCTATCCCAAAAACAACCACTCCGAAGATCTACACACAAAAAGAATCAGGTCGAGCTGCCTTTGGCAGCGTTGTGGCCTTGTCAGATTTGTCAGACTTGTCAGACTTATCAGCCTTGTCCGATCTCTTGACTGCCGGCTTCGCCGATTTGGCAGAAGCACGGATCAACGCCTTAGCAAGATCACCACGCTCCTTCGCGATCTCTGTTAGTTCTGTCACCTCCAGGAACACAGGGTGTTACATGAAGCATTGTGGGCAAACAGCACTGAACACTTGAAGACTTGTTGGCAACAAAAGCAAACCTCTGAAATGATGTCATTGTAGTGGCGGTTCTTATTGCATTTGCTCTTAATCTTGCCCTGGAGCAGCTCCGCTTGCCGGGAGAGGGATGCCGCGCATGCTTCCAATTGGTTCATCAGGTCATTGGAAAGCGAAAGGGGCCGCAATTTGAAGGCCAATTCCCTTAGTTGCAGAGGTCTATACCGCTATAGTCCTATGGGTGGTTTTGCAAACAAAGCCTACTGGATCCTATTGGCAAGGAACCTGCAAGTGTTGATGTCCTTCAGGACCTTTCCCAACAAGGTCTCAGCCTTCTCCAGGGGTGAATCCACATGAACCTGAAAGGTAACAACCAGGCACAGTATACAGCCAGAAGGAAACAACACAAGTTTGGAAGCTAGCCTTTTTTTCCTCTTCTCCTTCTTTGCCGTTGGCTTCAGTTTTGTTGTTCTTGGGCTTCTTGTTGTTCTTACCTTTCTTACCATCTCCGTTTCCGATTGCCCCAGCTAGGGTCTTCATCCCCTTGTTCCCTGCCAACTCTCCGATGCTAAGATGTTGCTTGCCATCCAAACATCCTCCAGCCTTAGGATGATGCGGGGATGCTTTCAGAGCACAAAACATTCCAACACATGTTGAAACATGTTTTCACCCAAAGGGGGTCGACATTCCAGCGCATGTTGAAAGATGTTTTCAACCGAAGGGCATCGACAAATGCTTTGACACCATCGGCATCAAGACTGCCAGAAAGCTCTAGCTCGGTCACCCTTCGCAACTCCTTGATGTCATCCAAGTTGAATTCCACCATGACCCAGAAAAGCACCTCATCAGGCTCTCCTGGACACTCCGGGTCCGGGATAGTCCTTGGCGCAGGACGGAACCCTTCAGCTTTCCATAAATTGGAGGCCAGGCTTTCGGGAAGGTGCTGAGAGATGGTGGTCCAGGCTTTGGGAAAGTGTGGAGAACTGGTGGTACAATAAGATAGGAATACATAATGATATAATGTACATCATGTACATAATATAGGCTGAGAAACAATCCCAACTCCTTCTTACGCTTCATGATGGACTCGGCTTTGCGGTCCCCATGATGCTTTCGGAGCCAGATTTCATTCCGAAAGCCATACCGCAAAGACGTTTTGGTGCTCTCAACCAGCATGCCCTTGAACTTGGCCTCCACCGCTTGGGTGTTGCGATTGTTCTCGATGTACGTGAGAAAGAGCTTGTTTCTGGTCTCCTGATGGAAAGTTGGATGATTAACAGTTGAAAGCATATGTCAGAAGCAGTCACCCCCACATAACCCTACCAACAAATTCTTTGGGGTTGGGGTGATGTACTGTAGACACTCTCACCCATCAACATGGAAGTGGAACTCTATACCAACCATTAGAGAACCCCCAGTCCTCATTCTGGGCTGCAGCAGCCAGCTTGGCCGGGCACCTTCTCTTGCTTTTGAGATAGCGCCCAAACGCTTGCCACTCCGCGCGGTGAGACACAGAGTTTGGCTCTTTGCTATCCTCTTCATCTTCACCTTCTTCAGCTTCTTCACCTTCTTCACCTTTGTGTCGCTTTGCCAATGCCGTTTCCGCTTCTTTGAGCTTCTTTCTTTTCTTCTTGCCTCCTTCACCTTCCTCCTCACCACGCTTCTCCTTCTTTGCCTTCTTCTTCTCCTCTGTCTTCCTTTCTGGTGAGCTCTTCTTGCCATCATCTTTGTCCTTCTTTTCCTTCTTGCTCTTCTTTGCAACCTTCTCTGACTCCTTCCTTTTGTCCTTCTTGTCCTTCTTCTCCTCAACCGTCTCTGCATTCTTGTCCTTCTTTGCCTTCTTCATCTTTTTCTTATCATCATTCTTCTTTGCCTCAACCTCAGTTGACTCCTCCTCCTCCTCTTCGTCCTCACTGCCATCATCAATCTTTGTCTTCTTGAGGATGCCAGCATTTGGTGCTGTTGCCTCTTCAGATTCCTCTTCCTCTTCTTCCTCCTCTTCCTCATCCGAATTCGCCAAGCTTGCATCCTCGTCTTTGCTGCTCGACCCTGCGATGCTGCTGTCATCGCCCGACTCTTCATTTTCATCTCCATCTGAACTGCTTCCCTTTTCTGGCTCCTCTTTCTTCTTCTTGCCAGCAGCAACCTGTGCCTCTGTTGGCGTTTGCTTCTTTTCCTTTCTCTCATCTTCATCCTCTTTGTCGTCTTCATCGGAGCTGCTCTCTGAGGATGGCTCTTGATCCTCCTCGTCTGCTTCTGATTCATCTGAATCTGAGCTGCTGTCTTCCGATGGTGGCTTTTTCTTTGCCTTCTTCTTTGCCCCTGCCTTCTCAGTTTCCTCTTCATTCTTCTTGCTCTTCTTGTTCTCTGCCACCTTAGCTTCCTCCTTCTTCTTCCCATCTGCCTTCTCTTCCTTCTTGTGTTTCTTCTCCTTTGCCTTCTCGCCTTCACTCTTCTTTCCCTCTGTCTTCTCAGCTTCATTCTCCTTCCCCGTTACCTTGCCCTTCTCCCCTTCTCTCTTCTTTCCCTCTGTCTTTCTCGCCTGTCGGGCAAGACGATACTGTTCCCACCACATTCGCATTCTTTCCACCATGTGTTCATCCCTGACCCTGGAATCCCTTCTTTTGAGCAGGTAACAAGGAGAAATGCCTGGTGCTTTGAAATATTTCACCTTGGACACAAATCGCTTCCAGTAGTTTTTATAGGCCTGGATCATCTTGCTTTTCTTGCCCTTTACTTCATTCTCTTCTGACTCCTTGTCTTCATCACTGTCGTCAGAAGACTCGGCCTTTGCTGGTTGGTCCTTCTTCTTTTTAGTAGCCTGCCATGGGGTTAACTTAAAAGAGCATTCTGTGAACCCATGAACGGAAACCGGGCGACATACACCTATGACATGACAGGCCTTCAACTCTTCAGAAACCGGGCGACATACTCCTATGACATACAACTGGACAGGCCTTCAACTCGTCCATGATCTCTTGTACCTTCTTGTTGTTTCCTGGGTTCTCAGCCTGGATGTGAAACGTTGTGTTCTTTCCAAAGGAAATGGACTTCCTTAGTGAGTCCTTCGACTGCGATGAGTCGACTGGTGAAGCCTCAGGCTTCCTCCTCGGCGGCGGCGTGACATACCCACTCGTCCTTGCCTCAGCTGAAGCCTTCCTTGCCTTCTTCAAACTCTTAGGATTAGGGCTGCGTCCTCTCGGAGCTGACTTGCTCCGGTGCCGGTGTGTTGGAGCAGCCATGGTCCACAGGCAGCCCGACCAACCCCGTATACCAGTCTAGATACACGTGTGCAAAAAAACCTGGCAGCGGAAGGTTTGCAATTGAACCTCTTGTTGAACAGCTGGAAATGAAGTGAAGAGCATCCAAATGTGGAACACCTTGCAAATCGCTTGCCTTTTCCCACTGCGACACCTTGTCAATGGGAAATCTGAACCCTGGAACTTACCATCTTGAGGCCAATACCTCAAAACATGAATTTATGTGAATTTGCTTTGGGAGCTGAAGGCCATTTCCCGGTCTTATCACCGCATCCCAGTGAAATCCCAGAAACTTTCTATCAGAACTCAACAATTCTGGTTTGGTCCACAACCCAGGAAATTTCTCGGTTTTTCTCGGCCATTTCCCGGGAATTTCCCGGATTCCCGGTTTTGTCAGGTTTGAAAAAAAACAAAAAACTTATCAGAACCGGTGGATTCTTTGCTTTATGGAACATGGGTGGAACATGGCCTTATCAAACCGGTGGATTCTTTGATTTATGGAACATGGGTGGAACATGGCCTTCCATGCAGCTCCAATCACGGGCCGGTCAACGCTGCAATGCGTTGATCACCTGCATCAGGTCAGCTTTCTCTGCCCAGTTCTGGTCCTGCATGCAGGCAGCGTTGAGAAGGGGATCCGTGGATGGCTATATTGCTTTTGAGGTCTGTCCATGAATACCCAAAGGGAGCTATAGTGGTTGAAGAGAACTTCTTGTGGGATCAGTCATGGATGGCTGCAGGCTTCAGCTTTTCTAGATACCCGAGAAACCGGGAAATGCCCAGGAAACCGGGAAATGGGAAACCGGGAAATGCCCGGGAAACCGGGAACCGGGAAACCGGGAAATGTCTTACACATACCTACATATGAATGGAACTATTATAGTCATATAAAACAGATATGGAGTGAAAGGATCATTATCACAGTCCTTCAATGGCTTGCTTCCTTTCTTTAGCTTCAGTAGCTCTTTCCTGTACGATCGACATGCGAGAGGTTCAGGCGTCATATATCCTTTTTACCTGGGGCTCCATGTTGGTTGCGAATCTATAAGGTCCTATAGGTGGTGAATTTTTGCATTGAACCTAGCTCTCCATTGAACCTAGCTCTCTCTAGGTTGCTTACACAAAGCTCCAATAACAGTTCTTGTTTGTTGTTTGTAGCTTCACTGATCCGACCAGCCTTCGAGCCACCACCGCTTTTTTGATTTCTGGACGATGTTGATCGTAGAGCTGGGCTACTGCATCACCCAGCAATGCTGGGTAATGTTGAGACACTTTCAGCTCAGAGCCTCCGGTCACCCTTGCGACCCCTTGCCGATCGATGTACCTGGAACATGGACACATGATGACGTGTATATGTAAACATATAGCTGACATTTATATGTATATCTGACATATGATTAAAGTATATATATATATATGTGCAGCATATGCGGAAACCTCTTCACACCAACGGAACCTCCTTGAAGGCATGCAGCAGGATCTTTATGGTTTGCCAAGCCGCTTGATCGACATGTCTGCCTCCCAGTTGGTGTTGGTCGGCAAGGGCAGGTATAACTCCTGCACCCAGGTGTAGTTGCTGTAGAAGAATGTAGGCTTTGGACCTTGGAGTGTGTGAAGATGGGAGTCGGGCTCGAACTGAATGAACCGGGGAACAGGGATGAATATAGATTTCTGGAGAAGATGGCCCTG
The DNA here is from genome assembly GCA_025434845.1 of Phenganax subtilis. NCBI lineage: Eukaryota > Metazoa > Cnidaria > Anthozoa > Malacalcyonacea > Clavulariidae > Phenganax > Phenganax subtilis. The sequence goes on along the minus strand of JAOBYK010432456.1, from coordinate 6,005 downwards.
AAGTTCCAGCTCATAAACCTTTCACTAAACCCTCTCAACAAGGACACTTCTTCTGAAGAGACACGTTCCCAAATCCCAGACAAGGCGCTTCCTCCTCCATAAGAGCCAATCCAAACAAATGCCTGGGAAAGCTGAAAAGGCTGAAGGTTCATCGAGAAGCTGCAAGCATATTAGAAGCTCTTCGGAATATTTGCAAATGAGAAACCCTGTAGATGTCCAGCTTCTTGCACACATATTCGAAAAGAGGGTGAAATTGCATCAGGGAAGAAGCAGGTTGCTCCAGTATGAACGGGATGCGCAATAAGCCCATAATGAGGCATAAGATCATGCACCGGCTCACCATTTGATTCCTGGGCAGCTTCGCAAGAAGACGCTACTAGGGGCTCCTCACCTTACTACTAGGAGCAAGAGGACGCTACTAGGGGCTCCTGGCCTTACTACTAGGAGCAAGAGGACGCTACTAGGGGTTTTGCCCATCAAACTGTACAACAGCTGACATTGACAAATATGCCTATTGCTGCCACACATACATGTTACACACACGCATCCATATCTTTTGCGAGTCAGCGAATCGGCTGCGACAGGCGCTCCCCTGCATGCAGGCAATCCTACATGGCTTGGCCCGGACGCCTAACCGAATCGGCGTTTCCACCTTGAATTTAGGACGATCTAAAATGAGTTCAACCGGTTTCATCTGGCAGGCCAATGTTTTTGGCCACCTTAGCCCAGGCGGAGTCAATATCCTTGGCGAAGGAAATCCTCAGTATGGACACGGCATGAGACATGCTCTTATATTGTTTGAAAGGGCAAATCCGGTGATTTCATACTTGATTGCACTTCTACTGTAGACGCAACCTTCATATAGTCTTAGAGAATAGTGAAGACTTCTATAGAAACAAAACCTCATGTGAACAGAAGCTCATTCGCTGAGAGTCTGCTTGGCTTTCTCCCCAGTCAAGGTCTTCCCATCAATGTCCGCTTTGGCCTTGAAGCCCTGCTGTCGCAGCAACACCTCCACGCGGGCAGAGCCCTTCCGCCTCAGTACCCCCCTAATAGGGTGCATGTTGTTCATGGGCGGTCCATTGGATCACAACGTGTCCCAATCATGGTTGGTCCACTGAATCAAATCATTCCCCAACCATAATCAAATCCCAGGAACACTGTGTAAGAGTGCTCTCCATGGCGCGTACTCAATGGGCGTAGGGAAATAGGAAGCTTGCGAATGATTGTTTGGTACTGTTCTGAAAAAGACTCTAGAACAGTTCGCTCATCCTCTTGACTCAGAGCAGGTGTATCCGGAGCATTCTTCTTGTCAGTCTTTGCTTTTTTGGTTTTCTTTTTCTTGGACCCATCAGCCCCCTTCCGCTTGCGCCGCTCACGATTGATACCCGTGCTCACAGGATCAGGGTCCAGACCCTCAACTGCCTCGTTGAAGCCGTCTGGGTCCTGAAAGGGTGGGGATGGCGAACGCCCGATACACCCAACAGATTGTTTGAGGCATGTGAGGATAGACCCCTTGGTCAAACAAAACTATTGAAAATGAAGTAGAACCATAGGAAGAACCCATGACCTCCATGTCGCAAATGGCCGGCAGATCGGGATTGGGCGGTGAAGCAGCTGGTGCATCAGCAATGGGTTCTAATGTTCCTCTGATGACGTTCGACCAGATGTCACTTCCAACATCACTGTCCTCACGAGATCATTGCAATGATGTTCTATGATACTCTCTTGATGGCACAAGCCTGTTCTATGATAACATCTTTTGTTCTTTTGCTTTTGAGCTAGTTGAGCTAAAGATCAGACTCAGCCTCCGAAGCCCCATCATGGGCCACCACATCCTCCACGCCCATAAACCCATCAGGGACACCATCAGAAGAAGAGGGCGAAGAGCTAGCGCTCGCATGGTATGTGCCCGCACATGGAACGGGCCAAGGCTCCTCTCGGTATGCACAGCCTGCAAATGCCTGTGCGGCAACCTGGTCCATAGGGGAAGGGGATGCCTTGCGCATCAAGTCCTTGCAAACTTGGACCCACGGCGACCTTGAAGAATGTTGTGCATTCTGCCATTTCCTGGAACCAGGTAATTAGAGACATTTTTATTGATGTTCATGTTCATGCCGTATGATCGAGAATGGAAACGTGCATGGGGTATAGTTTATGCAGTCCTTCGAAGACCGGACCAAAGCTTCTGGCATTTTTGGATGTTCATTTTCATCATCTCATCGTAATCCTTAGAGTTAGATCTCCCCTCAACAGGTTTGTTGACCTTTTTCTGAAGCCTTGAAGTTTCATGTCTTAACATCTATTTGTGTTGGAAAGAAAGCTGGGTTGGTCCATGCTCAGCCTGATCTTAGCGCAATTTTGCACCCAAGGTTCGAACTCTGGATTTCCGCGAATGGCCAAGCCCTCACAGGAGTGGTGCGGCCGAGACGTTTTTATTCAAATCAACCATGCTAGCATCAACTGCGTGCACATAATAAACACTTTTGACAGACACTGTACAAGCCTTGTAGTGGTCATTGAGAGCTTCCAAACAAATCCCCAGTTCGGTTTGAGAGGGCTTGCGACATTGGAAGCACTCGAATTTCAGCATGGCATGGAGGATCCAAAAGTTCTTGATCCTTATTCAATTCCGAAAGCGTTCATTGGACATGGTCCCCCATGTGCTTCAGCAAAGAAACTGTCACGTTCAAGCTTTAGAAAGATAGGTGAGTAGGTGCGGTTTTGCGTTCAAGATTCAAAGTGCGCTCCTTCACGGTCTTCTTGAAATTACCAATGATCAAATCACCTGTCGGGTCCTGCCCCAAAGCCACAATCGCCTCCCGGCGAACCTTCCCTGGCACAGCCTGAGCCATGTCCAGCCCCAACAGTTGCAGAGCACGCACGTAGAGCTCAGACCCATGTCCAGGCTGGCATTTCTGCCATTCGAAATCTGAACCATCAAGCTTGGCCCAGAATCCCAACTCTAGGGTTTCCGATTCGCTTTCACTGTCGCTGTCGCTCGGACGTGCTAGTTGTCGAGCGGACGATGCCATGAAGCCAGAGACAATGACAACCCTTCTTCGATAGCTCTATGCCTCTTGAAACCAAATGCTAGCATGCACAAATTGTAACTCACATTTGCCGAACATGCCTGACTCTGGGTCCCTTTGCCAAAACACACCGTCACCCACCCACCAAGTCAAGATCGATCCAAGTGTCCCGTCGGATACCGAACTCACGGCAGGATTGCCAAGTGGACACTGTCGTGATCTTCCGCTTGTGGACCTGAGAGGGATTGGTGGCTGATCCATCGCGAGTATATTTGAGAATTTTGAGAGATACGCAACCCGGTAGGTGCTCTGCAGTTAAGAGATTACTTCTTTGACAAGGCTAGATTTTGATGGATCAACCCAGTGGCCAGTCGCTTGTTAAGACGTTCAGTTTGCACTTCAAAGGACTCTGCAACTGGTTGGGCTTACTTGCTTACTTACTTTACTTACTTACCGTGCGCCTCAAAGGTTGAGAGAGCTAGGTTTGAGAACTACCTTGTTCAGGACCAATCGCTCGAGAAACTTCGTTAGCTTCACACATGTCTTCAACTAGAAAGTTCCCTGTAAGATGAGTCCTCAGAGGATGCATGACTGTAGAATCACGATGCTGGAAGACTGCAGCCCCTCACCATACAAAGATGTTTACATTCACTCCTCGTACAGGTCCCGAAACCATGCTTCAAAGGCGCCGGTTGATCCAAACCCAGGTGCTGCAGACAGGCGCCAGCCAAAGTAGGCCAGCCTAGGATACAGAATGCCAGTTTCAAGGTGAATGAAACTTGCTCCCTGACATTCCCTGGCTCAACACTAGAGTCTATAGAGCAAGTCTACATTAAGCCAAAGGACGGTCCGGGCCAACCTCATGGCCAAAGCCACTGCGTAGGCGTACCCAAGGCCATCCAAGAAGTTTTCATGGAGAGGCCGGTCAGAGACCTCGAAGCTGGCCGCCGCATAGCCCATCCTCCTGTTTCACAAGTGTGGTCCAAGCGATATCTCTCAACTGACACTGCCCTCAGTCTTGAGGCTTAGTGGGAACACCAATACTTCAAATTGTTGAAAGTCACACTGAGCTCCCACTTGTTCATTCTTAGTTCAAGTCTGGGCTTAGCCACACAGAAATGCCACTGGATTGCATGGATCCCGCAGTCCTGAATCCAGAAGTGATGGCTTTGCAGCCAGCAAAAAGCTCCACACAGCCCAGCGCCTCAGATTTGAGGTTAGAACAGTGCTCACCCAACTTGGAGGTTTGCAAAAAGATTGTAATATATTGTAATTGTAACCCTGTATATACTTCCATTGTAGGACGAGGGCGTATATGACTGTTTCCCATCCAGACCCCATGATTCTCAGGCAAATAACACCTGTGTGGTGAAAGCAGTGCATGTGTTCAAAACCTATTTGGCACACACCTTAAACATCCTTAAACTCGCAAACACGCATCAAAGTATGTGTTCGAAGGCACGGTTGTCGCTGATGACATTGCTCCAAACACCACGCTGCAGAGGGATAGCAAAGAATATGGCAAACCTGCCAATGCCAACATTTGAAGCCTCGGCTGATATTCGGGCGTTCAACTTCCCTGGCAAGTTTAAGAGATAGAAAAACACAAGAAGCCATAGACGATATAGGATAGAGACGAAAGACACCAAACAAATTAAGAGATAGAAAAGCACTAAATGCACATCTTGTTCAAGGAACATTTCCAAATGATATGGATGGAGAGAGCTAGACTTCATGCGAAAGGTCTTCAGTGCTCCCAAAACAATAGCCTTACCGGCCTTACCTCTTTTGACCTTTCTAGGATCGTGTTTCTTGTTCTTCTTCATCACTTTCAACGCCATGGCTGTCCATACACCAGGCTCAAGAACGCTCGACCCTCACAATGCTGCAATGCACAGTTAGTATGCAGTCACTGTGATCAGCTTCAAAGGCACTCGGTGTGATTGCATGAGCAAATGCCATTTCATGACTGCAGAACCTAATGGTAGCGGAGTGCATGGGGGGAAGGCACCTCCTTCCAAGCTGGCTCCTGCTGATCTCCAGGAGTTGCAGCTCCATGAGTGGCGCCAGTGCCAGTCGCGAGTGCTCCCGCAAACGACATGCCCCTAAACCCTCGATTCCAAAAGATCAGGTGTCGAGAAACTCTTCTTCAAACAGGTTGTAACAGGTTGCTCTGAAATTGAAGTGGTTAAAGAGCCTAATTGTCTCAGTGGCATGATGACTTTCCTTATCTTTCCTTTGACTTCTTCACTCACCAGCGCACCACGGGTGAGACAGCTTGAAATCACAAGACAGGCCGCGTTCCCACCAAATCACATAACTTAACCTGAAGTGCGTGCGCAAACGCCAGCTCACCTGTCACAAGGCATGTCTTGCCAAAAAACATGAGCCCAAACACGCCTCCAAAAATCGAGTTAATAGGGCGGAAGTTTCCAAATTCGAGTTAATAGAGCGGAAGTTTCCAAAAAAAATACATATAGGAAACATGTGCCGTGTGTTCGCGGTTGGTGGGTTGCGAGGTCGCGCATCCTGCATCTTACAATCTATACAGGCCGCGCGAATATCACGCACTTGCGCAAGATTGCGCATCCTTTAACCAGATCCACGTGTCCATGCAGACGTTAAGTTCTCCATCAAAGCCATATAACCAAGAATATCCAGGATATAACCCAGGAGTGCTATCTTGCCCAGCTGGGATGGCCAAGATAAGCCTTCACATAGAAAGGCTTAAAGGATAGCACTCTCGGCTGTCTAGGTTGACTGATCAAAACCACGTCAAGGAATTGTGACAAAATACCATTCCACGCAAGATTAATGGTCTGCCAAATTCCGGTGTGGCTGTTGTAGGCGGGGTGTGGTCGCGTTGGCGCGGTCATGGTTGTGGCAAGGTTGTTGCAGGGAGTTTTCGTGGTGGTTGTTGTGGTGGTTGGTTCTTGCGTGTTTTGTTGCGCGGTGGTGGTTGTGGTTGTGGTT
>JAOBYK010432345.1:0-14735 GCA_025434845.1 Phenganax subtilis | reverse complement strand
TGTCCGGTTTTATCGTTGATATTCTCTGCAAAAGCTCTTTGTATTCGTTTAACTTAACGCCATCTAAGCAGATACTTAATACGTTGTTTGGACCGTAGCTCTGTAATATCAAAGTTACGAGAAGCCCAAACATAATAGTAATGAAGAAAAAAACTTTTTGTAAGTTTTCATTCGCCTTTTTACAAATTTCCTGCATCTATTTAAGCAATCATGTTTCTGGAGACCGTCGGAAATAGCTCGGAAACACATCGTAAACTTTCAGCCCGGCAGTCAGCCCGGGCTGAAATTAGCCAAAATTTTCCATATAATCGAACAAATTTTCAGCCCGGTTAACCGAGGTGAAACTCAGCCCAGGCTGAAAACTCTCCATGTCATCGGCCCCTTAATGTTAAATTACCCCCACGCGAACCCCACGCAAGTTAACTGCGCAGTTAGTTAACTACCCTACAAAGTACGTTTTGTACAACGCAGTTAAGCCGGGTCGTTAACTAACTGCAGTTAAGGATTTAACTAGGGTAGTTAACGCTAACTATAGTTAAAGTTAACCACTTTTTTATACAACCGGCCCCTGAATGTAATTATTAGTTATTGAAAATCATGTTAGTTAACTGTTATAAAACACTGTTAAACGCTATGTTAACGACTCTCAAGAAGATGTTTATTTTTGAAAAACCAATCAACTTTCAGGGCCTGTTCATATTGGCCAAAGTTATCCCGGTCTGCGAGGAAACTTTTCAACCAGCCAAATAGTTTTGTTCTGTTCATATGGCGAAACGTTTTCTCGCTTACCGGGGGAAGTTTTCGGCTGTGACGTCTACGCCCGCCATTTTGTAAGACTAAATGTTGAAAAGTTGCTGACTAAACAGAAAATTATTCCGGTAGGCGGGAAAATTGCGTTCATATGGGGAGAATTTTATCCCGCCAACCGAGATGTCGCCTTTTAACAAGTCAGATCTCGGTAAGCGCGAAAATTTTTCGTCTCATATGAACGCAACCTTAGAACACTAGTCAACACACTTGACATTTTTTATGTTTTGTTAATTGATAATATACACTAGTGCCTAAAACAACGCAAACGTGTCTACTTTTTGCAACTGACTACCATTCCCATGGTCTAATACTTCATGCAGTTACTGTGCATTATTAAGAAAACCCCGACTCACTTCAATTTTCCTGGTTTTCATTGCTTTGGCACCATATCGCATGTAGTTCTATAAAAATTCAAAACAAGTACTGCCATGGTACACAACATGGAATCTTGTTAACATCAATAGAGGAACGCACAGGAATACTTTTTGGACAGACTACGTGTTTTCTACCGAGACCCTAGCATGGTAGACAACGTGGAGTCTTGTTAAAATCGACAGCCGAACGTACAGGAACAGTTTTTAGACAGACTCGGTTTTACTTACCGAGCCCCCTAGCATGGTAGACAACGCGGGGTGTTGTTAAAATTGATTATCTAGTTGAATCGCGACACTCTGTAACACGTAATCCGTACTCTGTACTTTATCTTTTCTACCATGCCAGCTTGTAATCACCTCGTCTTCGGCGACTAATTCTATTTTGTATTTCATGAAGCCTTGATCTTGTTTCAATAATTTGGATTGATGTGACCATAAACCAGGCGCACACTAGAGCCATGTGCTTAGCAAAATGTCATTCGAGGCTGTTGGCGTAAGCAGAAAACCCTAGTGTGCGGTGCACTTTTGTAAGTTTTCACTCACTCATGACCCGTAAGACAAACACGAGTTACCGAAAACGTACAAAAATGCACCGCACGCCAACCGCCGCGAAAGAAGCTTTGCTGAGCACGTAGCTCTAGTGTGCGCCAGGCAAAAGGCGCTCGGGCTTAGAAATTTGCAGAGGTGGGACGGACGTCAGTCCGCCCGACGAGCGCCAAAGACGCGAGAAATGCTGGGGGATCTAGGCCATTGAGCTACATAGAATACCTGGAGAGCGTGCTCGTGAACCTGAAGTGGAGCCAAAATATGGCAGATGCCGACGCAAGTAGTCATGGATACGTTACCTTTACTTGGGGGAATTGCCGCTGAGTATAGACTCGTTCCATGCTGCCAAAAAAAATACAACTCGTGCTACTATTTAAATTTAAGCTTCCTAGGAGGATAACAGTTTTTTATTTAAGGTTTACGCCATTCTTGGAGTGCGGTATCGGGATTAACAAGCACGAGTTCAACGGAACGAGAAATTTAACTGTACGAGGCGAAGCCGAGTGCAGTACGAACTTTCGAGTTCCTCTTCCGATGAATAAGTGCGAGTGATTCCCAAAATGCCCTACAAGAGTGCTTTAAGCGTTTTAGTATTCATTTTGAGTAAATGCTTAAAAGTATATGATTTTCTTTAAAATTGTAAAGTCTCCTCACTGTTTTCGATCCTTTGCGGACGGTGTGTGTTTAGCGGGTTAACTAATGGCACATTTCCAGTGGTCCATACGGAAGGCATGATAAATACAATTTTTCAGTCACCTTGATAGAAACATAAATACCACCCATGTTTGAATATTTTTAAAGTTTTGCGATTTTCATTTTTTGCATTAATAATATTTGCTTGTCGGAAAGATCAAATTGATCACACCTATACAGGATTACCCAACTACTCAGGAACAATTTGCCTGACTAATTAATATTTCTGACTACACTGGTTGGCCCCCCGTCTCGTCTGCGGTCCGCCCACGATTTAAACCTCTTCTTGGTACTTGCCCGCCATGCTGTTACTTTTTGTCTCCTAAGATTTGTTCAAATTCCTGGTTTTGAAATTTAGAAAAGTTCTCAACGTTATTGAGTTGAGGCAATCAGTTTATATTTTGTAGTTTGTCAAAACTTCAACTTGTTTCAACCTCAGGAATTGATGTCACATTTGGTGAGTATTGGTACATCATATCATTATACGCTAATTTTCAGTATACAGAAATATTCACTTATGGAATGTGCTTGCCTTCACAATATTTCACCAACGTTATTTCATTATTGCAACCTTAACTTTGCTTCTTATCTAATTTTGTTCGTGATAATACTCACAAATATTCGTGTTGTATATTTATTCTTTCAATCCCAGAGGATCGAACTAAGCTTTGATAGCGGTGCTTGTTATTCTTTGTCAAGTATGGGTCAAATCATGCTCTCGAGTGTGATATGGGATTTATCATCGCGAGTACTAGCTGTTAAGCTGCACAAGCGATGACAAATCCCATATCACACGAGTGACCATGATTTAACCATCTTATCGCATGAAACAACCAAATTTTATTGCTCCAAGAGACGTGCTAAATCTCATATTCAGCTGAGTAGTGTGATAACTAGTGGTGATAAGTAATTATCACGCTAATGAGTTGAATATGAGACTTTACACGTCTCTTGGAACAATGAAACGTGGGTGTGTTATGCGATAAATAATATTCATGCAAAGGCTCCTATCCTAATATTGTTTAAAAGTTTTGTTTTGTTCAACTCAATGAAACTTGCTTAAATAGAGTTTTATACATAGACCGTCTTAAAGTATTAGTGCAATTGTATGGAAAATTTTGTTAAGGCCTTTTCAGTCTGGTTACTGTTGTATGTAAAAGATATGTAAAGATATACTTAATTCATACCTATTCGAAACCTACTGCTTCGGCTATTCAAGTACTGACATGCTGTATAAATCTGGAGGAGCCTGACTTAGCTGTTCAAAGGAATTAGAGGCAAATTTTCTTTCATTGCAAAATGTCTCCCAATCATTGTTTTTGCTTTGCTTATGTTTGAAATGTGTTCTGTGAACCACATGTATTGATATACGTTCTGTTTGACATCTTTTAATAGTTCAAAACACGCTGACTGCAAAAAGTGGAAGCTAGCTTTTTTTTGAACGGAAAGAAACTGAATGCACGTAGATGACTGTTGAATTACACTCACAATGTGTACACCACCAACAGGAAGAGATACGAAAGCTAAACGAATCTTCACCCGCATTCTGTTGTGATTTAAATTACTTCTGAGAATTTGTACGACATGCTGCTACTTTTTGTTTTTAAAAATGTGTTCACATTCTTGTGAACAAAGTATTTAATTTTATACACTATGTGGTGACTACTAACAACAAGAAACAGGAATTATAAAATTAATCTTTGCAATACATTTTGTCTTCATTTAAGTCACTTCTCGGTATTTTGTGCACCATGCTGTTGTATTTTGTTTTTAAAAATTTGTTCAACTTCTTGCGACCAACAGATGAAGTTTTGACCATGACGGCGTTCCTGATACAATTGAGCTCAAGGAATCAGTTTCTAATTTGCAGTTTATGAAGACTTCATCTTGTATCGCCAACGTGAACAGATGCAACAGTCGGTGAGTAATGATCTATATCATATCATAACGCGTCAAGCTACAATAGGTAGAGGATATTACACGGTGGCCCGAACATATGAATATTATGTTTGAGTGGCAGAAACAATATTTTACGAACCAGGGTAGCAAGTAAAATATTGTTTCTAGCACGAGAAAATAATGTTCATATCTTCAAGCCACCGTGTAATGTTCTTTTTGTTATATGAACACAAGTTGAAACGAAAAAGCCGAGAAGCTTCCATTGTTGACAAGAACAAATTATTTAGTCACGAGACTCCCACGAGGAAACACATGCGTTCCATATAGCTTGTGTTACACTCGTCGATTTGTTTCGCTGATTTGTGTTGCAACGAGATTGCGAAACAAATCGGCGAGTGTAACATGGTCCAGAAACGCCGATGTGCGTCGACGCGAATCGTTGCAAGTTTTTCATGGGGAATCAACAACTTTCAGCGCTAGCTTGCAACGCCATTGAAAATCGAAAGGTGTAACATGTCATTTGCCGATTTGTGCCGCAACTCCTCGTACCAGACTTTTGTTTTGTTGCATGAACACTCAATTACCCAAAACTCACTTCGGCAAACCTGGAGACAACCACCAACGACTTATGCGTCTTGATCTATTCGCCCATTGCGACAGTAATTGGCGAAAGAAATCGGAGTGTGTATCAGTCCGTTCGATTTGTTTCGCAATCGCATTGGGACACAAATCGGCGAAACAAATCGACCAGTGTAACACAAGCACAGAGTAGATACTAAGCAGAGAGTTCACTCGCGTCGGAGCCTTTGAAGTTTTTTTGTTCGCGCATGTTGCTCTGCGCATGTTGGCGGCCATATTGAAAGAATGCCTTGGCCATGAAAATATTAGAAGCTAATATAGCAATAGTCGGAGATATCAGCTTTAAATGGCCATATATCACTTCTTTTCATGTCAATGTTATTTTTATGGATAGGACTTATGGAAAAAAGGTAAGGGATCAATTTTTTTCCACTAAATAGTACGATATCTACTTAATTGTTGCGTTTTCATGAGCTGTTCTTCAGCATGTTTAGGGCCGCTCCATAGCATCACGTTCTAATCTCCCTTCATGTTGTTATTGCAAATAAGGCGAAGCTTCAACCTATTGAATTATATGCCCGCTTGAATTACTTGAAAAAAATTAACCAATTTTTTGAATAAGTTCGTTATGGTGTTTAGATTTGGTAGTTCCAAAATGAATAGGATTTATCTTCAATTTGCACCATCTTTTTCCCACTAGAGTCTCTGCAAATACCTGTCTAGCCCGCCTAGACTGCCGCTTTTACTGTTGCAGTATTTTTAGTACGACGTGATATTTTCTGTGTGGTTGTAAATCATGCAGTAGTGACAGATTTATATTCTGGCGCAATGTATCGTTGAATAATTCAAAGATGGGTTGCAAAATATTGCTTGTCTTTGGGACCACTACAATACGATGTATTAAAGGTGTGCTACCTTTAAATACTTTCTGTTGTTCTTTTTGTACTGGAACAATCATGGTTTTAAAATCTTTAACTGTATTAAATGTGCATCTGTAAAAAGAATTGGCAAAAATCCTGTGACAAATCATTGTAGCACTTAGAAAGAACTGGCTTTTTCTTGAGCAGTTTCTGGATATCATCTTGTACAGACAAGCTCTTCATGTGAATTAAGAAGTATGGAAGAAAACATCTTCCAGTTCAATGATGTATTCAAGAGAGACATTTTTGGTGCATGCTGCAGTCCACCAAAGGCATTGTGTGCTTGGTCATAAGCCTTGAAGTAACAGAACAGCTTCCTGTTGTTGTCCATTTTTTTTGTTTTGAATTGCATTTGTTCTCGACTCCCAATTGTTTGGTGATGCTATGCAAACATTTTTGAATTCAATGACTGTGAAAACAATCAGTTTTAAAACGAAATGGACAATAATGATTTTTTAAAGTTGCTGGCAGTGCTATAGAGTGACCTTCACATTGTGAAATAAAATAGAATTGTCTAGTCTGTTGTACACAATTGTGCTTTTTATTCCTTTTTGCGTTTTAAGACAAATCAATGAAAAAGAGACAGCCTTCTCAATGGAAACTGAAGAAATCAATTATTAAAGTACAACATTCTGTTAGCAAATATTTTAGCAATCACACCAAAATTAATGGTCCATTTCCCATACCATATTTAATTCTATTCTCATTCTTTTTGTGAAAAGAAAGTCAAGATTATCAAATAAACTTAATTTAAGTGACGTCAACCATCTTCTTTTAGGTTTCTTTTCTACTAACGGCAAGAGTCAAAATGTTTGTAATTTGTCATGTTTGGACTATAGTATACTCTCATAATATCGTCTTTATTGTTGAATGAACTTCAGATATTTCATAACTAGCGAGCTTTCATCTTTTGATTGGCACTGGTAAGTCACCGATCGAAATGAAAATTAAACAAAAAAGTTTAGCATACAAAACCTAATGGTTATATTCCAGATGTAAGTCAAACTGTCGTTCGGTCAGCTAATCGCAGCGCCGCATCTACAATGACAAATTTGCTGCAAAAACTGCTTGGTTTGCCTTCTAATAGCAATTAGAACAATTAGCTACCTAGTTTTTAAAAGGTGTAGAAGTAAAAAGATAATTGTTCTCTTGTTGGCGAAGCTACAACACTTTTTCTGTTTCCATTCCGTTTTCCGCCATATTAATCTCTAGTAAATTTACTCTGTGGAGTCTTACTTTCAACATGGCGGCCGGACCGGAAGTCGAATGGAAATTTGGCACATTTTGTACCCCGGAGTGAACTCTCTGCTTAGTTATCTACTCTTTGACACAAGCTTATGTGGGTTTTCTTGTATATACCCTAAAGAAAGGTACTCATCCCCCCTTGAACACATGATTTTAAAGATGGCGCCTGAATTGTGATGACTTCTGTTTCAGGCAGTTACTAGGATTATGGCGGGAACAGAAAGGGAATTACGCTGAAGTCATAGGCTTCACGTCTGAGTCGGGCATTTGTACGGTCCTGAATCAGATGCAGCTGTGCAATGAGATTTTTCTACTTCGTGATATACCAGACATTCCTAAAATGACATAATTCCAATGTGTCTATAATAGTCTGTGGCACGCAGTGAGTCGAGGTAAAACATGTCTTCCTCTTTTTCAACATTAAATTCTTGTGATATAGCTTAGCTACCTGTACGTAGGAGATATTTGTGTCAAACTAAAGTCCAATTAAAAGGCCTCGCTGAAAATGTAACCTAGTGTGTAATCATTGTCACATTGTCTTTTTTAGCTAATTTTTTGGTGGCTTTTTCAAGTTATCATGCACAAAATAGCACACTTGTGTCATACAGTGCAAAAATATCGTATCCAGTGACTTCGTTCTTTGCCATGGTATTGTTACTTAAAAGCCAGGGGCCAGTTGCATAAAACGTAGTGAAAGTTTAGTTACTATAGCAGTTAAGTACGAGCATGCTGTCACGAGGAAGCAATAGTTGCGTTTGATCGACCAACCATAATAGCGTATTCAAGATTTAACTGCTTTTTCACTGCAACATCGTAGTCAATGCAGCTGATCCCAGCAACACTAACCTTGAGCAACTGGTATATTTGATAACACTTAATTTTCAGACATGGATGAAGCTATTCAAATGTGTTCATAAAACACATGCAAATTAGTTGGATGACTGCACAGTTACATTGAGTGCGTAACAGGGTACAGGGGGATCAGAATGAGGTTAAGTGCAGAGTTAGATTAGTTTAGCCACGAGTTAGAGATTGGTGTCAAGGTCATGATGTTGACACTAATGAACGTTCAGGGACTAGAATTAAGTTAGCAGCTAGGATCGAGGTTAGAATGCAAGAAAGGGTCGGATGAACGCTGTGACGAGGGCTAGGATGTTGGTGTGAGTTGGGATCAGGAATCAGGATGTTGGTTACGATAAAGTTTAGGGTGGGATTTAGGATTAGAGTTAGATTAGAGTTTAGTTTTAAACTAGAGATTAGGGGTAAGATCAATATTAGGTTGGTGGTTAGAACTGAGGTGTAACTTTGGATGACAATAAGTGGTTAGGTACTGCTTTGTTTAATAAGGACACTTGCTGCATAGCTACTGTAATTATCGCTACCGTATTGTGTTATTATATGTTTATTGCACCTCATGGTAACTATAACTCACTCCGTAGCCAGGTGTCCATTCAAATGTTCAGTTAAGTTACAACTTTGTCATTTTATGAATGTCCAATCGTTTACCTTGTTAGAATTCGCTGCCTTTGTCGGTGGTCGCATTGCAACTAGAAGCTATTGTTACATTCTAATTACGTCACTTTTGAATAATTATTGAGTAGTTTGAAAACTTGTACCTTTTATTGCTGGAGTCCGAGTCAGAAAAATGAAACAAATGACATTTTAAATATTTGTAAAGTTTACTCAAGCTTCACCAGTGTAAGGGCTTTGAGTTGAGTAGTAATTCGTTTTGATGTCTTGCAGGTTTATGAACATGACAAGTCTGTGGGAAGCATGTGAACAGGGAAGCCTTGAAGATGTAAAACAGTTCATTCAAAATGGAGCTGATATTCATGAAAAAAACGAGGATGGTAAAACAGCTTTGTGTATTGCTGTGGATTTAGGAAGATATGATTTGGTTAAATATTTGGTTGAAAAGAATGCTGATGTTAACGATTTTGTAACTCCAAAACGACAGACATTAAAAATTGAGAAAGGTTTGTTTATTCCGAAGTGTCTTCGCGTTCTTCATTTTGCAATTGGAAGTGGTTCAACAAACATTGTAAAGTTCTTAGTAGAAAATGGGGCTAAAATTGACTATGTCAAGGATGAAAGGGAAATAAGTTATCTCCACTTAGCTGCCTCACGTGGCTCTTTAGAAAATGTCAAATATTTAGTTGAACATGGTGCTGATGTAAATTATGATTGCAAGTATAATGGAACTGCACTTCATTGTGCTGCCTCAAGTGGCTCTTTAGAAATTGTCAAGCATTTAGTTGAACATGGTGCTGATGTAAATTATGAAAACGAGAGGGAAAGAACTGCTCTTTATGTTGCTGTAAAATGTGGGTATTTTCAAATTGTCAAGTATTTAGTTGAACATGGTGCTGATGTAAATTATGAAAACGATAAAAAAGGAACTGCACTTCATGTTGCTGTTAGACGTGGCTCTTTGGAAATTATCAAATATTTAGTTGAACATGGTGCTAATGTAAATAGTGAACACTTATGGAAAGGAACGGCACTTCATTGTGCTGCCTCGAGTGGCTCTTTAGAAATTGTCAAATATGTAGTTGAACATGGCGCTGATATAAACTATGAGAACGAGTGCAAAGAAACTGCACTTGATTGTGCTGCCACAAGTGGCTCTTTAGAGCTTGTCAAATATTTAGTTGAGCGTGGTGGTGATGTAAATCATGAAAACGAGGGCAAAGAAACGGCAATTCACCTCGCTGCCTGTTATGGTCATCTAGACATTGTCAAATATTTAGTTGAACATGGTGCTGATGTAAATCATAAAGACGTGGGGAAAAGAACTTCTCTTCATGTTGCTGTAGAACGTGGTTTTCCGGAAATTGTCAAGTGTTTAGTTGAACATGGTGCTGATGTAAATTATGAAAACGAGGAGAAAGACACTGCTCTTCATGTTGCTGTAAAACATGGTTCTTTAGAAATTCTCAAATATTTAGTTGAACATGCTAGCAAGGACTTGAAGAAGATAGCGGCACTTCACTTAGCTGCTGCATCAGGTTCACTAGAAATTGTTAAACGTGTAATCAAAGAGAAGGGACTTGTAAATCTTGCAACTTCAAAAGATAAACTTACTCTACACTATGCTGTGGAATATGGTTCATTAGAAACTGTTAAGTATTTAGTTGAACATGGAGCTGATGTAAATTATGAAAACGAGAAGAAATTAACTGTACTTCATGTCGCTGTAAAGCATGGTTCTTTAGAAATTGTGAAATATTTAGTTGAACATGGTGCTGATATTAATCATGAAGACAAGTGGAAATTAACTGCCCTTCATGTTGCTGCCTCGTGTGGCTCTTTAGAAATTATCAAATATTTAATTGAGCATGGTATTGATGTAAATCATGAACACAAGAGAATAGGAACGGCACTGCATTTTGCTGCCTCAAGTGGCTCTTTAGAAATTTTCAAATATTTAGTTGAAAGTGGCGCTGATATAAATCATGAACACTATTGGAAAGGAACTCCTCTTGATTGTGCTGCCTCAAGTGGCTCTTTAGAAATTGTCAAATATATAGTTGAGCTTGGCGCTGATGTAAATCATGAACACAAGTGGAAACAAACTGCACTTCACTGTGCTGCCTCAAGTGGCTCATTAGAAATTATCAAATATCTAGTTGAACATGGAGCTGATGTAAGTCATGAAAACATGCAGAAAGAAACTGCACTTCATGCTGCTGCATCAAGTGGCTCTTTAGAAGTAGTCAAATATTTAGTAGAACATGGTGCTGATGTAAATTGGAAAGGTGGCAAGAATGGAACTCCTCTTTGCGTTGCTGTAGACTCTGGTTATTTTGAAGTTGCCAAGCATTTGATCGAACACGGGGCTGATGGACAAAAGGAAGATAAATATTTTGAGCATTCCCTAATATGTTTGGCTTGTGGAAAGGGCGACAAGTTATTTGTTGACTATCTACTTAGAAGTGAAATCGTAAAAAACTTTGATAAACGCAGTGATTGTGAATGTTCTCCTCTAAGTATAGCATGTTCAAAGGGTCACACCGAGATTGTTCGAACATTGCTGAAGCATAACGTCAATGTGCAAAAAGAGGACAAATTAGAATGCTTAAATGATGAGATCGTTAGTATTCTGGAACTGGAGCTGAAGAAATCTGTGAAACATCAAGACAAAATTCAGACATTGAGGTCAATGGATGTTGAAAGCTTGACAAAGGTAACTTTTCAAGGGTGGCAATGAATTTTTTATCAACCTAAATAATTACATCTAATGCTCGATAAAACTTGATGCACACAGTGTTTAAAATTAAGACGAAAGTGGGAATTCAACAGCTTATCATGATTTTTACCTTGATGTAAGCTTTCCAAATTTAGCAAGAAGGAGGAGTCATTTAGCTTTTCGTATACCTTTCTTATTTCATCGAAGCAAAAAATACTTATAAATTCTTCCTATGAAAATTTTCGGTCAAATTCGTATCTTCCAACCAGTAGCAGATCTGGAGTTATTCAGCACGAATTAAAATCGGAAATTTTAAATTCATTGACAACCCTTTCGGTTAAGCGTTTCCAAAGAGTATGTTAGAAACGAAGTCTTACCAACCGGATTTTTTTCGGATATTTTAAATTTTAGCTGCATTTAATGTTTACTGCGATCCAAGACAATGACTAACATAGGAGGACATGTATTCCTAAACCTGTTATCCAGCTCTACGTTTTTGAATCTCACGTGCACACAAATAAAGTTTAAATAGTTATTAAATGTATTCTACAAAAGAAATATTGTTTAGAATCTTCAATTTTAATTAACTATGTATCTATTTTTTTGTGTACCTTTAACCAGCGTAAAACTTTACAGATTTTAAGCAACAGCCATTACGCTTCCCAAAAGAGAGACGGGTGGGCTGCAAGCTCGCAAAAAGTTTTGATTACAAATGTGCTGCCTTTGTTCAGTGGCTAATTGAACCACACTGATATGACGTCCTCTCGGTTACGCTAAAGCCTCTGGGCTTGGTGTAGACCTCTAATTTTTGTCCAATTAAATTCGTCGCGTTTAATAGTAGTTTGGTTAATACATTTCAGTCGAATTAAAGTCGCCTCACTGCAATGCATCATGAATTCACATAAACACTTTTAATATTCCCTTGTGAAGTATTGCTTCATGTTCAATGCTATTCCTATACCCTCGATGATGTGAATTTTATCGGCACTTTTTATTCAAAGAGTACTCGGTAATAAGTGTTCTATCTTGTTGTTTAGCAATAAAATTGCTTAATTTAATGTACGATGCATGAAAACCTTTTGAACTTCTAATTTTTTTTCAGAAACACTGTATTTAGCACATGATCATTAAAATTTGTTGTTTAGGTGAAGCCACCTGTACGGTATTTTGCGGCAAACGAAAGTTTACAAGTTGGAAAATCGGGTGCGACATTTGTTTACGTTGGTATCATGGAAGATGAAAGTGAAGTTGCGGTTAAAAGAATGGTTGCCCAATCATGTTCAGATGCCGCCGAAAATGAAAAAAGAATCTTGGAACTCATTGGCACAAAGAAGTCACCATTCATAGTCAACTATCGACATTTTTTCCGCGACGACTACTTCATGTATCTGATTCTCGATCTCTGTGAAGAAACGTTGAGAGAACTTGTTTATTCTCAAAGTATTGAATATTTACAGCAACATGGTCCAAGAATGATCAAGGAAATCTTATCTGGACTTGAATTTCTTCACGGGCAACGAATTTTGCACAGAGATTTGAAACCATCGAATGTCCTTGTTGATCATGACGGTCGCATGAGATTGGCTGACTTCGGAATAAGTCGTGTTTTGAATGAAAATGAAACCACACGCTACACAGATCCTAATGGAACAATGGGCTGGATGGCTGCTGAAGTGATTGAAGCAATAAAGGAGAAAGTTGCTGGTCGTTACAAAAAGAAATCTGATGTCCAAGTCGTAGGGATGATCGCATATTTCATTTTGACCAAAGGTGAACATCTTTTTGGTCATTCGTTTGCAAGGATGGTGAATATTGAAAGTGGAAATCCCGTCAACCTAGAGAATCTTGTTAATCTTGAAGCTCGACAGTTTGTTTCATGGTTAATCAGTCACAAACTTGAGGACAGACCGTACGCTCACGAAGCATTGAAACATTCATTTTTGGATAGGATATTCGCCGAAGCATCCGAAAGAGGATTACAACGACCACAAATAAACAGAATTTAGATGACATGCAGTATTTCATGATTTAGTGAAAACAATTTAGAATTGATCTTGTAAGTAGAAAAATTGCAGAAAACGATGAAATTAGTTTAATAACTACTTTTAAATGAACTTGGACATTCGACAATCAAGAACTGCATGGCAATTTTACTATAATGAATTAAGTATACTGTAGTCTCCTGATAACTCGAACCTCAAAGGAAAATTATCTGGAGCTTAGAACACACTTCTGGAAATGAGGAAATATGGTGTTTCCTATTTTTCTACTCATACAGAGCATATTTTAATCAATCTTACTTATAGTAGCGAGAAGTCAAGTGAAACTTGAGAAATATATTTGTTAAACATTGCCCTAAATGAGAACGTAACGTGAAATAAGATAAAGGAAAGGACAACAGGTATTAGTAGACATGGTCCGAGTTAGCAAGGGTAAAATTGTACAGATAAGGATATTAAGGGAAACAGAATTTCTTTCGAGCTAGCGAGACATTGTAGTTATCGAGTTTTCAAGTTAATGGGCAAAAAATTACTTTAAATGTTTTTTTGAAGTTAAAGCGAGATCCATTTTAGTTTGAGTTACCATGAGATACGATTTAGCGAGAGTTTGAGTTATTGGGAGTCCACTGTACTGGTAAATCAAAAAATGGAGGTCCCTCAGAAATACCAAAATGCAAACTTGACAACTTCACCATTTAACCACTTATCGTATTGTCGAGTAACGTTTTCTATTGTTTTACCACGGTTATTGACTAAGCTCTGGTGCTCAACAAAAAAAAGGATATTGGGAACGGTAGGAATGACATAGATAACGGGTGTAAGAGCTAGTTCCCACTTCGTTACGTTACGCTACTGTACACTGAAGTGGAGTTTTCAGTAGGGCCCTTTAAACTGATAATTGTGATGAATAGAAAGAAGTCTAAAGTCAGAAGCCGGAGTTTTTATTGCGGGCGTTGTAAAATTTTATCAAAGTTTTGGAAAAAGTTAATCTATAAGCTGTAGTTGAATGTACAAATCTGGCGCGTCATATCTTACGGCAGAGTAAGTTTTCAAATGAACATGTTTAAGACAAGCAATTACTGCTAAATTTTGACTGTTGATGTAAAAGTCAGGGGCCGGTTATTCGTATACGACGTTTAGCTTAAACGGTGGATAAGTCAGAATTCAAAAACAGTCCCACGCATATTCTAAAGCTTTGGAGTCAAATCTTATTCAATAAAACTATAATTTAATACTTGATTACTGTATTCAGTAAAAAAACTTTCAATTTCGTTGATCAATGAAGACGGAAATATTACCTCTATTTTGAACTTATACGCCGTTTAGCTTAAACGGCGGATAAGTTCAAAATAAAAATCATATTTATGTATTCCTTGAACAATGAAATTGAAAGTTTTTAACTGAATACAATAATTGTGTATCTACCCATTGTTTTACTACATAAGATTTTATTTGAAAGTTTTAGAAGATGTGTGGGAGT
>JAOBYK010432234.1:0-14736 GCA_025434845.1 Phenganax subtilis | reverse complement strand
GCGCACTTACAGCATTGAACTGGAAACACAACAGAAAGGCTAGCCTATACTTGCCTGAAGCAAAACTCACTTCCAGACATGCGTGAATGGAGGTAAACTCGCACGTTTTTGCTTGCTACTACGCAATTTTTACGCGTTTTCACACGAAAGTCGCCCGCGCGAGATCACTGTAGGGGGACAAACAGTAGAGATTAGCTAAGTATATATTCATATCAAAAATGAAAAAATACAAATTTCTGTACCAAGAATGCTTTACACAGCTGTTGACAAATACGAAACAATTATGCTGTTTCAAAACAAGTTTATATGACAGCGAGTTTCCTCACATGATTGACGCAAAAAAAACTTTGCTTTAGTCGTGCAAGAAAAGACTGGAACGAGTTTCACATACTCCGCTTCACCAGTCATACATGCAGTGCAACGATACTACGACCATAAGCCACAGTATAGCTATGCTCCCCACCCCGGCACACCGGCTCGTCAACATATGGATCCAAAGAATCAAAGGTCAGGGCTCACATTCAGAGGATATGATACTTTCTCTGATATTTAATATATTTAGAAAAACTAACAAAAAACCAGTGAACGAAAAATAAGTAAAAATAACTTACCAAGAAAAGTACCAAGCGAGAAATCCGTACTCTAAAAAAGAAATAATTTTGTTTTTAACTGGAAAAACATTCGAAAAGTTTCATTTAATAGCATTGCTATTTTCATGAGGAACACAAATCAATATTCAACCACAACAAAAATATGGGTGCCTGCAAATTTTATTATAATTATTTTACCGCAGACTTATAGAAAAACCCACTTTAGCACTCTTATCCAATGACATTTTTTGTATGATTTGGCTCACAGAACATTCTACTTAAATCAACATGAAGCCGTATTGTTATCGTAATGGATTGATTTTCTAGCGTGCATAGAGCTGGCGTGATGAACATTACAGCATCTCAGTAAATTCTATGTATACACTCCGAATTAGTATATGAACGGTTATATAATAAAAATTCATTAGTTTCAATTGTACCTCGTCGTTCAACCATCCCTCGGGTGGGAAATTTGGCAGATGAGAAGGAGAGAGAAACTTGAAGGGATCCTCATCTTCGGATGACTTGAGGTTATCTATGAACTCTACAGGATCTGCATCACGTTTAGTACCTTCAAGATGTGTTAGCGCGTTTGTAAAATTCTCAACTTCCTTCAAACATTTCCCATCCTGACCAGCTACACCACTGTCAATCTCCTCTGTACAAACATGATCTGATGAACTCTTGTCCACATTCAGCGACTTAGATAAAATTAATGTTTCTAAATGTTCTGGTAACTCTTGGTTCATGGCAATATTCAACAAAGAGTCCACTGTTAGTTTTGCACCAGGAGAATGTGGGACCACATTAGAATTCACTCCCTGACTTGTCTCGCCATTAGGGACAGTGGATTCTTTTGGTAATATTTTCCGTTCAATTCTTTGCTTTTGTAGTAACCCTGAGGATTTTGATGCAGATGACATGAGTATTATAAATCATTCAAGGTTATTAGCAGAGATTTTTAGTGCAAGCCCGTATCATTAAAATCTCCACTTAGTATGTATTATATTTACTGGTGAAAACTACGCAAAAGTCAGTCCAAAAATTTTACTACTAATAAAAAATTTCTAAGAGTTTTTATCCTACAATATGCAATTCAGCATACAGGTATATAAAAAAAGGCTGACCTTCAACATAATAAAACAAAACTTATGAAACACAAAAGGATCCTCAGCACAACATCAAGGGATGGCATTTTACAAGTGGTACGATCACTTTGATAAAAAAAAAATGGCGACCAAAAGTCATGCAGCCGAACCTCATGACGCCTTTTGGTCTCATATTTCGTGTTTTATTACTGATATTGTAGTAATTTGAAGGAAAATCTTTTGATTTTGAAGCTGTATGCAGTATATACAATACAAAACAAAAAAAGCAAAATTGAAAGGAAAAACTTTGAGCAGAAATGGCGATAAAATCACAGAAAGCATGTCCATGCAAGTTAAGCACCTTAATAAGACAGTCTGTAGATATTCGATACTCTTCGAGAGTATTTCGTACAAAAATTACCTGAGTTCACTAAACCATCCTGGTTTGCTTGCACTGCCGGAGGTGGAAAAGGTACTCTGGTTGCAAGTGTGCTACCTGAGTGCGGTCGAGGTAATAACGTTCTTTGAACAACAACACGTGCAGCTTGTCTCTTTCGTTGTTTGGGAAGAAACGGTGAAGGACGTGGGAACGAGTTTATAGGAGTGAAACCAAAAGCAAGATGATTGCCAGACTTTGTCGAAGAATTTGTTGAAACTTTATTAATAACAGTTGCGCTCAGTAGAGTTGGAGGAACAACTTCTTGTGAGGGTTTAGGAGCGAGCGGTTTTGGAGGCTTACTGGCAGATTTTGGAGGTTTAGTGATTTTGTTTGGTTTGCTGACGACTGGATCCTTTGCTAATCCCTTGGTCTTGGAAGACGACACCACCTCAGGTTTCTTGTTCTTCCAAGTAAACTCTCCCGCAGCTAGTTTAACTAGTTGTTCTAAAGCATGATTACCTACTGTTTCAGCTGTACCACAATCAATACTATAGTTTAGCAGGATCTTACGAGAATTGTTCATTTTACGGTAGATACTGGCAACTGTCAGATTTCCGCACGTTGATTTCGTCCATGTTTCTTGACTGTTAGTGCCTTCAGTTGCTGCTTTTCCGGAACTTAGACTCTCCTTTAATGTACTTTCACTACAAGTAGTAGCGTTGGCAGTAGATGCAGCATCTAGCGGCTTCACGAAGGATGCACTCCTGCTAGCTTTATCTTTCGGTGATTCCGTATTTTCGCAAACTAATTCAACTTCGGCGGAAACTTCATTAACTTCACAAGATTTCTTCATTTTAGCAACAGGTTCGTTATCGTTGCTTTTACTTGAACTTTGCTTAGAACTTGGTAGCGCGGAGCACAGAGATAAGGAAATGTTCGCTTCATCTTGTAATTTCCACTTTGAACGCAAGAATGTTATCAGACTAGATATGCTTTTTCTGGTGGAGACAGTAGTCCTTAGTCGTGGATTATGTGATAGTCTTTGAATAGTACTCCACGTTTTATTCTCACTAGGAATGAATTCGATTAGAATCTTTTGTGGAATTTGTTCTTGTTCTTCAGAAACGTTAACATTCAGTTTCTTTAAAGCTCGACAAGTTGGTGCACGGATACACACATTACGACCATGGTGTCGCAATGTCGTTTTTCCTGTGGAAATGAGCTCTGTAAGCTTCTTTCCATCTTTCTCCTTCAAGCTACGAAATTTCTTGCGAAGCTCGCCGTAGCATATCAAACTACGAACTTCGTGGTAAGCTTTCTTCGCATCTGAAGGATCTTGCGCTTCAGGGATATACTTGGAAATTTTGTTCAAAGTTCTGTAATAGAAATGCCGTACTTGATCCTTGTTTCTCTCGGAGGCTACGTCACCACGACGTTTGTAAACATTCGTCACGTACGTGTGAATTTTATCAAAATCCTTGCCGTGTTCGTTGAGTGCTTCAAAGAAACAATCTTTTTCGTTTGGCGCCCAGGATTCCCACTGCCGTTTTTTACCTTTGCTGCCGGTCTTCAATCTCTTTTTGTGAATTTTTGAAGAGTCTGAAAATGATGAAAGTATGGTTAGGTCTTGGACGAAAATTGCAGTATTCATGTTATCTGAGAACAGTAAAATATGTACAGTGCACTAAGCTGAAATACTAATTTCAATACTTTCTAATAAGCAAAGAGAAGAAAAATTCCACATAAAATAGTCTTTGTTTTATTTAAAAACTTTACAATCAATAACATATATTCACAATTGATTGTAGGAAAGGACAACAGAACTTACAAAAGTTTCAATACAAGTCCTTCCTGCACTACTTCATGTAACATGCATGGAATTTATGTGTGCATTGTTTACTAATCTAACTTAACAGCTAATCTAACTAGCACTGACTGAAACAATGACAATGAACACGAGGCACCACCACAAGCCACGCCACCCCGCCCAATCCAAAAGCGAAGTCCGCGAGGGCAAGATAAGGAAAGACACAATCATCTTCACACAAGCACTTGCTACCAAGTACAACCACAAAGCTTACGTTAAAAGGCAAACAAGGACGCACAGCTAGGTGAAATACAGCAGCTTTCAATTCATTTGGATACAATACTCAGAACTTTCTTGCTAGTTTACTCAATATCAAGTTTGCCTTTTACTCATCAAAGGAAAAATTTGTGTATTAATCCATTAGCATGCAATATGCAGCAGTGCTACAGTCCCGAAAAAACAAACTAAATATTTTTTAGCTTCAGTATGAACATATTTCCAGGGTATTTCAACAGTCTATGTCTATGTCATTAAGAACAATCATATGTATGCTCCCTTGAGAATTTTTTTAGTTTTGAATATTCAGAGAAGGCAAAAGTACTTTGCACAATCTGAGAGTGTGTTGTCTCAAAATCATGTTAGTTAAGCCGTGTTTACACTACAGGCCTACACCTGGCCAAGACCTGGTCGTGACCTAGGTGTAAACAGGTTATACCTGGCCTGGACCTGGCCTAGACCTGGTCTAGGCCGCTATTTTCAGGCCAGTGTCGAAAGGTGGCCCAGACCTGGCCTAGACCTGACCAAGACTTGAGTGTGAACACGTTTTTCTGCCTCCTGGCCTTGACCAGACCTTGTCGTCATAGCAGAATGTTCACTAGGATGCAGTGTGAACGCAACGCATTTTCCTTCGGCCAGACCTGGGCCAAGACCTGGCCAATCGTAGGCCTGTAGTGTAAACACGGCTTTACACAAGGAACAGTTTTCCACACAAAATACAAATTTTTGGGTAAAGCTCCCAAGCACACAAGCTTCATCCTTCCCGAGGCATCAGTTGAGATTTAAGGCAGCTTTGATGAATAAATTTGTTTGGTAATGAACAAAAATTGCCATCCAGTATCCTCTGTCTGATGCCAGATCATTTTATCCATTGACCAAGGTGAGAGTATTGCCATTCAATTTGTTATTAATAAAACTACCAGAATCCACCAATTTCTCTAGCAAACCATTCAGTTGCAAGTCAGATTGGGCTCCTGAAAAGATCCCTTGTTGCTGTAACAATTCACATTTAAAGTGCCGCTGTGCCATTACTGTGCTCTGTAATTTAACTACATTTAATAATATCACACAATTGTCTTTTTAACCATTACAGTCGACTTCAGCTCACTTTTCACTGAAATATTCAGAACTTCATTCCACACTGTGCAAGTTCATTCCCAAGTTCAAATGTAACAGGATGAAATTCAGAAACACGCTTGTAAAAAAAGCTTCTGATTGGTCGCTTACAAATACTAGCCAATCAAATGCTCAGAATTCAAACCTGTTTCTGAATTCCATTATGAATATTTGAACTTCGAAACGAACTTCCGCAG
Organism: Phenganax subtilis; assembly: GCA_025434845.1. NCBI lineage: Eukaryota > Metazoa > Cnidaria > Anthozoa > Malacalcyonacea > Clavulariidae > Phenganax > Phenganax subtilis. The sequence goes on along the minus strand of JAOBYK010432234.1, from coordinate 9,283 downwards.
TTTGCAATGAAGTTCTGAATTTTTCAGTGAAAAGTGAGCTGAAATCAACAGTAATAAGACAATTCTCTTATCAATGGGTTAACCTAAAAGATGCAAGGGTCTCACCTTGATCAGTAAAATTGTCTGGCATTAGACAGAGTAATACAAATACTAACCCATGCAAGCGTTTCTGCAAGAGAAGCAAAATTGCTGTACATTTGACACAAAAATAAGAAAGTAAAATTTGGGACAGCATTGCATCTAGTCAGAAAACTTGCCAATAACTCACAAATGCTGCAAAACCGGTACATGAGGTCACAACCTACACATCATATACAACTAGCTCACCCTTTTTCCTTACCTTGTCAGATTCCTAACTCAGCCTAACGTTTTACGTAAACTTCATTGTCAATTCAATATGGCGAATCAAATACCTGGAGTTCCACTTAGAAGACTCTCTGGAGTTTGAACTCTGGCTCGTTTTCCTTGCCTTACATTACTTCGCGTCGTCACTCCACAACTTAAATCTCCTTTCACGTTTACATCCTGACATATATTCTTCCCCTTTTCCACTTCTCCACCAAGCAACTCCACGTGAGGCTTCCTCTTCAAATCGTTTTCGTAAGTCAGGATTTCTTTACTTTTGCCATTCTTTGCCTTATTTTGACAACCTAACACGATGCCATGGTTTTCTGAACGTGGAAACGAACAATCTACAGTCATGCTACAAAAAACAAGGATATAGTTCTATTCAAAATGCGCGTTGTTAAAAACAACAACAACAAAGCGTTACAACCGCGGGTAGCAGCCTAGTTCTCGACCTTGATCATTGTATACGAGATTTCCTTGCATATTATCTACTACATCACAGTATATGACCTACCACCAAGTTTCTAGAGTGTTTTGAAAGCAAAATTATAAGAAAAATATTTAAATAGCGGCCTGAGATCAATGTCTTGTATTCTTGTATATTAAAAGCAAAGGTGGAGTAGTGTTCAGATCTGGGCATGTAGTGCTAAATCCTCGCACAAACTATGAAAAAATCAACTTACGGACATTTTGCAGCAAAAGTTGAAGACCGAGTGTTCATCAGTTTCGTGCAGAAGAAGCGAAATACCGATTTCGCTAGCTAGTGGCTGGAAAAACCATGTTCCAAACCATAATGAATCGAAACACTGACGTAGAGTGAATAATGAGGTGCATGACACCACTGGTAGTTGAGAGTAGTTGAGGCGATTGCCAAGTTTTATACAAAATGCCACACACAAACTACAAAAATATACCTAGCAAAATTGTTTGAATTGCTATACATTAACTGTGTCAAAAAACTCTACTCCGTTTCAAAAAATTCTAGCAACTCTCTACCGCCGCGGTTCGCCTGCCGATCATCGTGAGTTGTGACAGATTGGAACTTATTCGACCGATCGTAAGCTCTCTGGGGGTAAAGTTTTTTAAGCATTTATTAATATTGAGGGGGGAGGAACTCACTAGAACGGCACTTACTCGGTATTCCATGATTCCATTCCTCTCCTCCCATACATAGTAATACTTTGTCGCAGAGGTTGGTTGAAAATGGCGGCCGCAAACAACATTGAGTCTGCTATACAACAGAAAGTTTTAGAAGCTGCAAGTATTGTTGAAGAACAGATTGACTCCGAGTTAACTCGGCTCGAGAACCTAAAAGAAGAAGACATAGATATGGTTCGTGAAAGACGTTTACAACAACTAAAAAAGCAGCAAGAATTGAAACAAGAACTTCGTAGGAAGGGCCACGGTGAATACACGCCAATTGCTGATGAGAAAGACTTCTTCTCAGTTTGTAAAGAAAGTGATAAAGTAGTGTGTCATTTCTCTCGTGAAAGTACTTGGAGGTGTAAAATTGTGGACAAACACCTGTCAACCCTAGCCCCCAAGCATATTGAAGCAAAATTTATAAAAATTGACGCAGAAAAAAGTCCGTTCTTAACAAAACGGCTTCGAGTTGTGGTTTTGCCAACCATTGCCCTTATTAAAAATTCAAAAACTGTTGATTTTATTGTTGGTTTTGACGATCTCGGAGGCAGTGATGAGTTTTCTTCTGAAATGCTGGAGTGGAGAATAGGCTGTGCAGGTGTCATCGACCATAATGGAGATATCTCTCAACCTCCAACCATCAAGAACAATCAAAACACAAGCAAAAAACTATTCCAACAGCAAAAGAAAATTATACGTGGTGGTGCAGACTCAGATGAAGACTCAGACTAATTATATAAATGTGTTTGTACAGATTAGAAGGTCTTGTCGCCTGAAAAATTTAATTTCGTTTTAGCATGGTTTAGATTAATAATAATTGTGCTACTGTATACAGTTTGTTCTAGAGACATTTCAACACAGTCAAACCTCTATTAAGTGAACACATTCAAAATGTTGCTAAGGTGTCTGCGTAAAAGAGTGTGGAAACACAGCAGGAGGTCCAGTTGTGTGAAACTTGAGGATATGAATAGTTTATGACTGATTGCATCCTGTAAATGTGCCTTAGCAATTGAAATGTTAGAAAATGTTTGATGAAGTTCTTTAAATGTTTGTGATGTCCCTTAAAGTCATGTGGAAAAGGAATTCATCCATGTTCCTTTCATGGCTCACACAAAGGATAATTCCTCACAATGTCATTCTTGTGAAGGACATGATGATTCTTGTGAAAATTGTGGTACACATGTATGTTCCACTTATTGGAGTTATGTTTCTCCAATAGGACCTCCAGTAAAGAGTCTGCTTCCCTTTACAGATGTGTGACAGGTGTCCAGTTAAAAGAGGTCATGATAATAGTATTTTGTTAAAATAGCTATGAGACTTGATGTATAAATCCGTTTCAGAGGTGACCACTTTAGAGAGGTGTTTGCTAATGGTAGTTTGACTGTGCTGGTTTGGCAACATGTCTGATGTTTTCAATTTACCATGGCAATTTTGAATTGAAACTCTCTCAAATTTTTTTATATTACCTGACCAAATTCACCTGCATCTGTAAACTTTCTCGAAAAACTGTTTTGTGCCACTATGGTGCCACCGTCAAGCCTGGGGCCAGTTGCAGAAAACTCTCAAATATGATTTAAATATGATTTTATGGTGAAATGGCAGCCAACTCTAAAATACACAAGTTTCATTGATTAAACATTTTGCTAAGTAGAGTCATGACTTGCTACATAATAAAACTAGGCCACTCCGTAGTCCCTTGTTTATGACTAATGAAGCAGGAAGCAATATAAGTAATTACCCCCAAAAGACGTTACGATGAATTACGATATTTGAAAACCAGTCCCACATCGGTTTTCCACTGCCCTTCACCAGGCGAATTTGTACGAGCGAAAGATAAATCCATTAACGTGATTGAATCACTTAGACGTTTTCGCGGCGAATTATTTTGTCAGCTATTCACTTTGTTAGATTTATATTTAGCTCAGATAGAGTCGGGAAGCGAAAACCTTCCTTTAGTCAACCATTCTCCATTTCACACTTCTGTAATTTGCTACTTGCTTCATCGCCACAGCTAGTGAAAAGCTACTTCGAAAAATTACGACATTTTATTAGCAGCATTTTTACCAATTCTCTTCTTTTCTAAAAATTTCTAATTCATATAAAAAATTACGCATAAAATTTCGTCCATTGTCAAGATGACAGCCTGCTGACCAAGTGACGTCGGAAAAATACAAGAGTGCTTAGTAAATTTGCTTCAGTGCTTTTATAGCTAGTAAAGAAAGAACTTATTTTGCCCACAGCATAGTCACACCACTGGGTCACACCGGCGAACATTAATACACAATACAATAGCCAGATTTTACATAATATGTCGCTACTGGTGGGCCAAGGTAGTTCGTGACAAATCGCTCACTATCGAAGTGAAAACTAGACATGGCACTATGTTGGCAACGTGTGCCACAACAGCATTGCCAAACGAGTCGAACAAGCTACTGCAAAATATGCTACCTAGTTCAAATCATTTTGCAATGCTAAATTTGCCGTTATCATTGCCAAAAGTCTTCATTTTCTAGTCTTGCCTCTATTCAATTCGTCTTTGACAATTGACAATACAACGAACGCTTTCCATTTACACGGTCTGATCCTGGTCAGACGGGTCAAAATCGTTGAATAGAAAACAAACCATTTTAGCCTGTTTCACGTCCGACCAGGAAAAAGACCATTTCGACAGATATGACCAGTCTGTCCGTGTAAATTGAAAGCGCCAAATACTACACGAACATGAGTAATCGCAATGCTGACAATGCTGCTGCAATAGAAGTTCATTAGTTGTATCACACTGAAGCAACACTATTCCCTCAAGCCTGAGCAATAGTATTCGATTTTGTTTTCCTCCACTGGTCAATCCACTGTTTCATATGTTTCTTCTCGAGGTTACGAGCGTCAATCACAGACTGGGGATCCTCTCTGTTCTCATGACGTAGATCAAGGTGATGTGCACCATCTTTAATCATGACAGCGACCAATGAATCGGAAATACTTTTCGTTACTCCACCACCAGACCAGGGGTCTAGGTCACCATTGCTACAAAGTAACCACGATAGTTGTTTAACCACCAAATTGTGTATACATTTGTTTGCAACTGGCAAATTTACTCTCCCGATGCGAAGTAAAAAAAATAAATATTGTAACATGGCTGGCTTGCAAAATATTTCGCAAGCCAATCAGGTTGCAAGATTTATTTTTCCGATTTGCAAAAGCAAACCTGTCAATCTGCGCAGTGAAAAACCGGCTAAACAGAGGCTTTACCAAGCAGCATTTCCAGAAACGTCGCGTTTCCTGGGTAAATCATCAACTATTTAAAGCGCGCATGGTCAACAAAGAAAAATCGGAAAGTAAACACAAGAAGGAAAGCAAGCAGAAACGTTTCGGTATAATTACCTAAATACAATATTGCTATGCGATGAAATTTTCTTTCCTCCATATTCTACTTCCGCCCAAAACTTTTTTGGTTTCACACCCCACCACTTTTCACATCCCTTCGCATAAGCTGGAAAATCCCACTAAACAAACACAAAGTTTTTAAAAAAATTCTTTATTGCACTGTGTCAAAATGTTACATGCAAAAAGTTGACTCACTAAGTAATAAGTCTGTCCGGAGCAAGAGGAACAGAAGAAGAAAACAAAGGTAATTGTGCGATCAACAGAGGTTTAAAACACGCTAAAACACCCGACGCTAACATACAAGTCGATGTTTAAATTCAAAACGACAGTTGAACAACTGATATACATGATTCGATTTTTGAGCAAGGTAGATCTATTACTTCTCTGCGCAGTTACTTTGTTTCTTTTCTCATTTTCGATTGAATATACACCAGGACAGCAAGGGAAATTTCTCTCTGATTTACCATATATAGTAAATAATACAACTACTGCTAAGTTATCTAAGTTTAATGAATTAGTAAATTAAATCTGGAAATGTTAAGCTTACATCGAAAGGATAAAACATATCATCTTTTCCATTAGCACACAGCGGCATAACCATCTCAGTACAAGCCTTGAGGAAAATATCAACGTTTGTTTGAGCATCGATAGTGTAAAAGTTACAACAAGATTTATTCATTCTTTCATTTGGACAACAAGAAAAGTAAAATAAGAGACAGGTGAAGAATAAAAGGTTGTAATCGAGCAGAAACTATATCCAAAACTTGAGTATGTGCGGTACGTTCTATCAAGAGCAACTGTACGCGTGGTTATATAAGTCAGGATTTGAACCCATGATAACCTGCGCTACAATAGAGAGCTTAAGAGGCAAGCGACGCTTTTGACAAAATGAACAGCATATAAGAAACGTCAAAGGATTGGGTCAAGCACAGTGATTGGTGGAAAACGTCAAGTTTATTTCTGGTCGACATCCGTGTTGTTGTCAAAAACACAGCTTGCTTTTAAGCTCTCTAATATATATACAGTAAACATGTACAGGGTTTAAATTGCCTTCCGAATTAAAAGCTGTACAAAGCGCAGGTTCAACGTCTCTTTTAGGATTATACAGTTTTCATGCAGTTTCTATTCTTAATATACAAATTAGCAGTGAAGAAAGGCACCAAAAAGGGATGACTAAAAGTCTGCATTATTTAATACAACTTATACCAGTATACTGACAAAAAACATACTTGAAAACTCCATCCTTTATCTCCTAGATCTTTGGTTGCTTGCTGTTCAATATCAAAACATTTTGCCTTGCCAGTGTAGTTATAATAAACAGAAACACCTTCATATACTGCTTTTAATAATGCATCTCCTGTCAGCTCACCATCTTTCAGTTTTTCACATACGGCCTATACAAGTAAATAAGCAAATTAAATGCTATATTTAATGGACCCATTGCATAATAACTTGAACAAGATTGATTGAGACAAGGATATTAAGAGCTAGAAAAAGCATAATATAATTAGCAAAATTGCAAAATTTGGTTGAAATGTTGTAAAGTGTGGAAAATGCAGCGGGACCGACTTTTCGTTTTAAGACAGACGCTAAACGACAGGAGCTGGTTGTTCAAAGCCTGTTTAGCTTAAACGGTGGATAAGTCAGAAATGAAAAACAATCCCACACATCTTCTAAAACTTTCAAATCAAATCTTATTTAATAAAACAATGGGTAAATGCATACTTATTGCATTCAGTTCAAAAACATTCAATTCCGTTGTTCAATTAAGGACATAAATTCGATTTGCATCGTTTAAGCTAAACACACTTCGAACAACTGGCCCCAGGCGAAGAAATTTACCGGTATAAAGACAATTAGGCGAAGACAAACTATAGTTAAGCTCAGGATGCTAAAATCAAACTGATTGACATAAAATGCAAAATCCAACTAGAGACCTTAGAGAGAGTGCAACGTTTCTGAGATCTTTTTAATACTGCACCGACCATGTCATGCTCTGCAACATGCAAAAGCTAAAGCAATGCAAGTTTTCTCGTCATTTCAAAATAATCAGGAATGTATGTGCCTGAGATAGCACATCGTACCTTGATTGGCCAAGCTGGCAAAGGCTCCAGAAAAGACGCTGGATACGGATAATTAACTAAATATAATAAGTTATATTACTATTCAACGATAGTGTATTATTTTTCTACACACTATAGCCATGGGAACATTTCCGACCAAATCATACACAGTGACTGGTACTGAAGGAACTGAGGTTCATAACGAGAGCTTACGGCTGCTATATTTGTCACTGCTCCTGTCCACATCTTTGATGTATATCCGCTGGAAATTGCAAAGAACACGATGCTGCATAGACATACAACTATTTTAAAACTTACCCATGGCTAAGTTTACCCAAGTTTCACTTAGCCAATCTCGGAAAGTATAAACGTCCTCCTCACATTTCAATGGCTTACATAGATGGAATATCTTGCCCAGTTTGCTTCTGCCAGAACCTAGTAATCAACAGAAGAAACAGCATTTTTACGAAAATTACATGATGCGAAGATTGACGACAAAGATCAACTTACTTGTTTCCCCATCTTCATAAACTATATTCCAAGATTTCCTGACTAAGTTATAGCATGTTTCTCCCTCTCTTGCAAAATCATTCGATGCAATTTTATAAAAAGTCTAAAATATGTTAATAATTATGATAAGAGACACTATAATCATTACCAGAAGTCGATGTGTACTTTCCATAACCACTATACAGTGTGTATCAAAAAAAAGGTAATCCAACTTTGGCATGTACTAACTCAAAAAATATTTGACAAATTCGATCGAGTTTTACACCATTGGAAAGTCCAATAATTTGGCTTTCAAATGACGCTTCGTACGTTTGAATTAGTTGAAGAATAACGAAGTAAAACTTTCGACAAAAAGGTCACCAAAATCTACAATTTTCCGCCGATGGGAATTTAACATTTCTCCTTTGAAATTTTGTCCGTAAAGCTTTGAAAAACTAATTGTCAGTCATCACTGACATGCAATTTCAACGCATGCTTGTTTAATTGAGTATTTAATGGGTAGCAGCCTGTCAAACTTGGATTACAGGTTTTTTTATACACACTGTATATAGTTTTCTGTGTGATGGACGCGCATGTGTTGCGAGTATTTCCATAATTGACATTCAAGAGATAGTTTCTGAGAACGTACTTCCTGACTGACCAATATGTAGTTATTGGAGATGCAATTTCAAGATTTGGAAAAATCTCTCGATGTTGTTAAGCGACAATAATAGTAAGTCCAAAAATATGTGCAGATGATGAAGATATTTCTAGATAGTACGAAACTACAAGAGTTTCCAGACAATGTCTGCACTGATTTTCGTAATCTTTCTTACCTCACATGGTGTGATATCCTGGAACTGAAAGATTGGAGCTGATGATGCAATGGCGCTGTCAATACATTATAAACACCGGGTCATTAATTAGATATATAATTCTCCCAATTCATAATTCCTTGCACTGTTGCGTCGTGACATGATCGATGGCAACAAGGTAAAATAAGGCAGAATAAAGTCAGAAAGCAATCAAACGAAGCATACCTCCGCCAGTATGTTCGATATTTTTGCATAATTAGAACACAGAGCAATTATGCAACAACTGACGGCCTTGTAACATTAAAGAATCACATGTTTGCTGCAGACAACCAACTAAGGATATCGACAGACTCTCCTGCAGGAATGCTAAGGCCCCGGATTAAACTCATTAAAATGTCGCATTCCCATCCCCAAACGAGTATGATATTAAGAGGATACAAGTACCTCCAGCGAGGTAAATTGCGACATTTATAATGAAATTGCAAGATTAGCAAAACATTAGTACACGATATGGTCCCAGAGAGTACGTTCAAGTGCGTAAATAATGCAGATTCCAAGCACGCAGGATTGGAAAAAAATTTCTTGAAAATCATAAATATATTCGATTGAAACCTCTTCTAATAAGTTGGGAAACGTATCGTTGACTAAAAATGACTATAAATATGAAAACGTTTAGACTCACCCAGCTACAACATTTGGAAATTTCATCCTAAACCAAGCCGCCAACATGCCTGAAAATCAGGAAAGTATTCGACTTTATCACATGTACACTGTCATTTCAACAAGAAAAGTTGTCAATGGACAATTTACACTACAACCTAAATTTTGAATTAGACAAAATGCATAGAATCTCACAGCACATCAATAAAGAGCATCCAAACATTTGGCAAAGTTATAAACATTGGCCGTTCCGAAAATAGTCCGTCTAGACGAATAATATGCTCGTCTTCATACTGAAGGTGCCTAAAGGCCGACACACACCGGACGCGATTCGGCAACGCGACGCGATTTTTCAACTTTCATTGACTGGTAACTTTGATT
>JAOBYK010432123.1:0-14450 GCA_025434845.1 Phenganax subtilis | reverse complement strand
CAGCTGTGACCATTCGTCTCGTGAGACCGAAGAGATGGAAGATCCATTGCCGTCTTCCAACGCCCAACTTGGCCAATAGAGGCGCGGTCGTCTGCACCCGGTAAGCCCTGAAGCATCGATGTGAACCGGCGTTGTCCCGACAGACTGGCTCATCACGACCCTGTCGGCCTCGTCCATGGAGGCCACAGACTCCATGAGCTTGTGCACCTGTGCCCAAGGAAAATACCGTCGCAACAAACTGGCTATGCGTTCAACATGAGGAAACAGTGAGCTACGGTGATCTCGAAGGGCGCCTCGACGATCGGCATTCAAACCGGACACACCTTGACACGGTGGACCTGCACCCAGAAGCACTACGCTGACCTGGCTAAATTGGCACGCCCAAGATCTGACCACCTCATCGCTGACCTCCTCCACGGAGTTGATGAACAATGTATGCGGGAACCGGCTTTCGACCACACGACGCGCGGGCGGATGGCACTCCACGCACACATGACCAACGACTGTGAGTCCTACGGCGTCTGCCGCAACCCTCAAAGCACCAATGCCATCAAACAAACCAACGGTCAACACGGTGTCAACGTCTTCAAGCTCCGTGATGTCCCCACGCACATGCATATTCGCGGCGATGGCTCCGACCTGGCTAACTCCACACGACGCTGTCACTCCGCCTCCTGTAGTGGAGGCATCCGAGGCCGTCACTGTAGCCGACAAAGCAAGCCGAAAATTCATCCGTGCCAAAGGGATCAACAAGCAGAAACGACTCAGCTCAAGGCGTACTCCGTCGGGGATCTTTTGCTGATAGCGGCCAGTCTCAAACCCCTGAATGAACTGCCAGACTTGGTTGAGTGCTCCTAGCAAGGGTCGCCGGAAGGTAGAAAAATAGACGAAGCCACCTGCCACCACCTGCATTTGACGCTGAGTGCACACACCTGCAGACAGTAACAACTGACAGAGCCTGATGTACTTGCCAACCTTGTCAGCCTTTGGGGCTGCCATTCCCGTCTCACCATCAACTTCAGCGCCCTGAATTTCAGCGTTAATGGCCCTGGCCACAGTTTTCTTGGGGTGCCTAGGTACCTGATGCCTAGCATAAGCCTCCCGCAACGCCTCAACAAAAGGAGAACAAGTTCCCTGGATAGTTGTAGCCAACTGACTGTCAGTCTTCTCCAGGAGATCGAAGTTATCCAAGTACACGCGGAACGACGGGTTGCTCCAGGTGAAAGACCTATCCTTTCGGTGCTCCGCCTCCCAGCCTGCCCTGCTCCCCCGCTGGACGCACTCCTTGACCGCCTCTGCGACGATAAACCGGTGGATGTGCTGGGCCAAAGAGACAGAGTTACAAAACCCCATGGGTAGCACTTGACTACAAAGGTAGTAGGGTCCCTCTTGGTCAGGCTAGTGTGCTAACGTCTCCATTCATTGAGCGACAAATTCGGTTGAGTGGTACCAGATTCATGATCAGGCGGTGAACTGGCACGCCACCAACCACGTCGTCCTTGGGGACTCCAAACAGTCCGTTGAACAACCGCCTACCCTGCACCAGGTGAATGTCCGCCTCCCTGATGAGCCCACACACTCTGGAAGCAAGGAGTCCCTTGCACAGGTCCTCCCATGCGCCTTCTGCTACCATGATTTTTGGGGGTTTGGTATAAACCTGCTCATGTTCAGGCAAAAGGTAAGTGCCAAAGTTCAAGGTGTAGTGCAGTGATCCTTTGGTCACCACGCTCTCCAATGGCACTGTTCCCACTTTGTCAGGCAAGGCCGGTTGCACATTCTTCCATGAAGTCGCTTGAGCCACCTTCACCTCGTCACCTTTGTAGTCTAAAGTTCGCACCGATAGATAATCCTCCCAACTTAGGGCAGGGAGGGCAGGACATCTTCTCACAAAATTTTTCGCCTCATCCATCAAAAACATGCAACTTTTGATATGAGCGGCTGACACCTTAAGCGTCTTGTCCGGGTCACTGCCATAAAGTGAATTGAGTCCACAACAAATACCTCTCAACACTTGCAGCACACGTCGATCTTCGCCCGAAAAAGAAGGGTGCCCCATGATCGAGTCAACAGGGAAAGGCAAAAGGTTTCCCATGGTCTTGACCTTGCAAAGCGTGAAAAGTGACAAGTCATGAACCCACCCCTCCACGAACGAGTCGAACGTGCTCGAATCCAGCGTCGCTCCTTTTTCAACATCCTTCACGGACGGTACTGGGGTCTGGACCACCGAGCTGGCACTCTCGGTAGCCCCTTCTGTACGCGACCACATACTCAAAGATGTAGTCCCCTTCTCAGGCTCATACTGGTCGTCCTGAGTCCTCTTTTCTTTGGCAGCTTGGCAGGCTTTCGCAGGCATCTCCTCTTCTACTCCTCGTCTCACCTTCTTCAACTCCTCTGAGATCTCATCCTCTGCAAGGCCATTCACTTCCCGGCTTTGTCTCCTCGAGCGCGATCTTTGTCTCCTCCTTTCGACTTCCCATCTTTGCCTTTGGTCTTTCCCTTTCCTTTCTCGCCCTTCTGTTCGCCCTTTCCGCCTTTCCAGGAGCTGTGATCCCAAGCTCCCTTTTGGAGTTGACGGCTTTTCTGTTCCTCCCGGCTTTCCCGGGCCACTGCAGTTGCCTCCGCCTGTGATGCTAAGCTCCCCAGGTCCATCGGCACGATCTCGAAGCGTTGCGACATCTGCCATGACGACCCGCTCGCCATGCTCTCCAGCGCTTTGAGCCTCTGCACCAAAACGTCTGCTGCGTGAGCTGGCTGGCAGCTCAGAAGGGCGTCCAATGCCGCTGAAATGTTCAAGGCTTCGCGAGCCATCACCGGCGTCATCTTGGGCCGCAGGGTCTGCCGGTAGAACTGCAATCCGACAGCCCCCACGGGACTCATCTCCACGCCTTCTTGGCCTTGTTCCTGCAACACCTGCTTCCTCATCTGGCGGATGGCGTGATATGCCAAGGCTCCGGGCCCTGCTTTTGAAGCCAACTGCGTCCTCTGGCTTTCCTGAAAGAGATCTTCCATCCCATCCACCGCTTCCGAGGTTGAGCTCGTCCCGGTTGAACTTGAGCTCCTTGACTTCTTCTTCATAGCCCGTCTCGCCCGTCTCGCCAGTCGGGACACTTTCTTTCGGGTTCGAGCATCCTGATCGAGGCCAGTGCCCTTGTACAAGGCTGAGTGCTCCTTCTTTCCCGCTGGCTTGAAGGACTTCTTCTTCTTCTTTCGACCTCCGCTGGACCCGCTGGTGCTTTTGACTTCTTGCCCTGCTGGGGGATGGGCCTCTTTCTCCTTCTTCTCCATGTCCTTCGCCTCCTCCACTCCTCGTGCAAGAGCGTCTGATCGCGCCGCCAGGCGCCGTAGTTCTTCCATCCCCGTCGGCTCTTTGAGATTGTCGGCCCAAGGCGGGCTGTCCGCACCCCGGTACTTCACCTTCTTGAGATGGAGAATGTCGTCCCCCTCTGGGATGTTGGCGCAGTCCTCCAAGCATATGTGGCATCTCAAGGGCGTCCCGGCATTCCCTGACACCCATCGGAGAAGTCCCTCGTCCTGGGTTCCTGTCACCCAAGTCATAACCGCCAGAGCTCCTCCTTGGAATCTCAGGGCATCGACCTCGACCGCGATGGCAATCTCCCTGTTGTAGTAGACCCCCATTCCCAGGAGTTGAAGCCCTGGCTTCCATACTCCCACTGGGATCTGGTGGGCGGCCACCTCTTCTCCAGCCTCAAAACCAGTCGATCGCTCTCCTGCAGCTGCCGGTCTCCTTCGAAGGGCTCCTTCACGGCCAGCTCCTCTGTCTGCGTCTCCTCTATCTCGACCTCCTCGAAACCTCCCCTCTGCCGCTGGCCGTCGCAACGGCCTAGGAGGCATCCAACCTCCTTCTACCAGCGCTCCTCTCTTTCTTCGCGGGCCTTTCTCTTCTCGGCCCGACGCTCCGCCACGTAGTCCCTGAAGTATCGCTGAGTCTCAACCTTCTTCTTTCCCTTGTTCTTCGCTCCTTCGTATGGCCGATACTCGGGGCTGTCAGGGGGTCCACGATAGACAGGTCGAGCTGGCACCAGAATGGTTTGTCCTGTAAACCCAGGAGGGGGATTCGAGGGAGATCTCGGTCTCCTGACCTCCCGATGCTCCACCCTCCCCTCTGGGGCGTGGCTAGGCTTGATCACCCTCTTCTCGGCCTTGCTGTCGCCCCTCCTTCGTCGACGATGGGAACTCTCTCCTCTTCTCTTGACCTTTGGAGACCTTGTACGACTCGCCTCACTTCTTCTTCTTCTTCTTCGACGGTGAGGAGATTTTGGTTCCACCTCCCTTACACCGTGACCCTCTGTGCGCTCTTCTTCAACCTCTCCACTAGCCTTTGGTTCTGCCTCCACTTCTGCTTCGGGTTGATGAGTCTCAGCCTCGTTGACCTCCTTGTGAACTGCCTTGCTCTCTGCTGACTCTTTCTTGTCTTGTGGATCTATCGAGTCCTCTTCGTCCTCCTCTCTTTTGACTGCAATGCCTCCGGGATGATGTTCTCCTGCTCCGCCTGGTTCTGATGCCGCTGCCGCTGATGTCTTCTCTTCTGTAGGTTCCTTGGGGTCTTCCACCTGCTTCTCAACCCCCTGTCCTGCTGCTGCCGGTCCGACTCCTTCCTCTGCACGTCCAGCGCCTTTGCCACCCACCTGGGGAGGAGGACGTGCCAGGTCCTCCCGTTCCCCAGGATTTGCCTCCAGGAAGTCGCTGAGCTCCCCGATGAGGTTCCTCACCCGCACGGTCGCGTAGTGCACGAACCTCGGGCTGACCTTCGCGAGCCCAACGATCCGGTGGAAGCGCTCGATCGACGGGCACAGGCTGCAGCCGCAGGTAGGGGGGTGCCCCCACATTCACACGCTGAGCCAGTGCTGCGGTAAAAACTCTCACTTGACTTCCCTACGCCTTTAAACACGGGGGCGTATTTACATATGGTTATATAGGTGACTAGTTCACAAAAGGTTCAACTCAGGAGTCTTGAATCGAGAAATCGAGAACGCATCGAGTGGCGCACTTGGTGCGAACTCTCAGTAGCCCATACCCATCATCCACTCGGCGAAAGCAGCCAAGGCCTTCCACATTGAAGTTCTGTTTTCATCTAAGTCTGGGAGTGGTATGGTAAGGTCTGCAATGGCACTGACTCTGAATCTAGCAGTCCAAAATCTTGGCAAATCCCGCAAACACTATCGCACAAAAGCAATCTGCCAGCGGTTCATTTCAGAAAGAATCTCTTCCGAGCAACCCCACCTTGGTGCAATTTCCAGCAGTTTGACCCTTCTCTTCCTCAGCATTGGGAAAATATCAGCTGCAAAAATGGCCTGATACGACCCTTCGTAGTCCTCATCCTTCGTAGCTTGATGCTTCGGATAAACTTCCACGCCAGCAAGCAACAGCTTGAGATGGATGAAATATATGTTGTATGACGACTGAAAGGATATGAAAAGGAAGCACCCTCTGGCAGCTCTGGCACTTCAGGTTCTCAAGCAGAAAAGGCACTAACACTTTCTCAGATATGTCAACAGTTTCCCACAACACCACTTGCCACTGAGATACGTCGTAGAAGGCACAAATGATCTGTGACTTCGTTATGGCAATGCTAACGCCCTGGCAACAAATGCGACTGTCTAGTGAACCCATCAATATCAACGCAACTCGGCAGCCTCAACAAATGCCAAACATGAATGTGGTGACAAGTCCGCATAAATCCTATTGCGTGTGTGTTGAGCCTTCTTTGGCCGGTTGGCAAAAATGTATTTGAACCTGAGCCGGAACATGAATGAAGGGAGGAGACACAGTGACTAATCAGAGCTTGTCACAGTTGGCATCTGTTCCGTCAAGCTGCGAGACGTCATTGACTTGGTAGTCCTTGTCTGTCCGAGTGACCTTGTATTTCCTTGGCCACGAAAGCAGTCAGCTCATTCAATGACACAACCATCACCATGGCAGCATGCGTGCTGCATGTTCAATCAAGCTGCTCGCCACCAAACCACAGCCCTTCTGGAGGAGCCTTGAGGTTGTCTGCAGTGAACTTCAATGTTGAGCCCTGAGAGAAAGCAACGGAGTTACACTCCGCAGCTAAAAATGCAGTTCGGTATGCAATAACGAATCTCTATCGGCTCAACAAATCAGAATGGGTTTGGCTACAGGCTTGAATCAAGCTGGCTCCTCGTTGATGGTCGTTTTCTTTTCAGACATATCCTTGGCTGTGTTGTGTCACATGGTGGACTGAGAGAGAAAAATACATCGATATATCTTTAAACTAACCCTTTGTATGTGTTTCTGGTGAAGCTATTCTTGTGACTTCACATATCTTCACTGAGGCTGCCGCATCTTGCATGATCATCTCCTCGTGATCCTCCTTGAAGACAAAGCCCCAGCCGGCCTCAGCCTCCTGTGGTGCCGCGGCATAGAGAGCACCATCCTCCAACTGTGCCATTCCAGCAGCATAGCAGTAGCCCTGGCGCACTAGTCACTAGTGATTTTTGCACTGATGATTCCACATTGAAGATTCAAGCTCAAGGGAAATACGGAAAGTCCAGATTCATGACAAGCACCTCACTGATGAGCCATTCTTCCAGGCTTTGATCCCAGCTGGTTTCCTCCTCTTCTTCGGCCATGACCTGTCTTTTATGACACTGTTAGAAGCAGTTGTCTATCTGCTTTTGCATCATTGGTGTCCAATATGGGAAATCATCGTGTTCCTTGACATAACAAGCAATACAAAGAAAGAACCTCCCTGAAGTCTGCCTTCCCACCCAGGCGGAACTCTCCCTGGATACAAGATGGCTGGAGCCCAAATCAGCTCAAAATTTCCAGAAGAATAGATCCACACAGGAATGGTTCAAGAATTGTCGTGGAGCCAACAAATCCACACATTCTACTTGAAACCACAAAAAGGTCATTCTCAAAGACCCTTTTCTGCTCTCGGCTCCGAGAGAGGTGACAGGCTGAGGTCAAGCCCCCACAGCTGCATCGCAACATTGTGCAGAAGAGCAGAGAAATTGAAGGCCTGAATTGTATATAATGTTGATTAGTTTGGGCAAGTTCGGTTTGCCATGCCTTGCCTTTGTTTCGGCTGCGCAGCAGCTGCAGTGCGCCGTGACACCACTCACCATGCCGACGTGTAGTCAGCAGAATGCTGTGGCAGTCGTCCGAAACTCAACAAGTCTTTGACGCCACTGCTTCTTTCGAGGTGTGATCAGACTATGAAGGGTCAAAGTATCTATAGCTGTTGACAAGTATAACTATATATAAAGACTGCGGTCAGTTCGCTCAACTTTTCTAGCTTTGCAAGGTCTAATTTGTCAGATTAAAGAAAAAAGTACACTCAGTAGACTGTTTCAAGTCTCCCTGGTAGACCGTCGCCATGCCGAACGGAAAACCAGCCCGAAGACATACGCATTGCCCTCTTTCCTTCCGCCAAGCCGGAAGAAAAAAGAGGCCTCACAATGCAAAAGGAAAAACGGAGACACTTCTCCTATGTTCATCTCAGGCTCTTCTCAGGTTTAATGCATCCCACGCATTTTTTCCTGGCTTTCTTCTTGTCTTTGGAGCTCTTTCCTCCACGTCCCCCAGGCCTGCTCTTCAGAGCTGGTTCAAGCACTGGCACGGGGGAACGGCGCGAATTCTGAAAGATTTGACGGAAACGGCGATTTACAGGGTTCCAGGGAAGATGCATGCTGGCCAAGACAGCCAGGCCGTCGTTGACATAGGTGCGGGCAGTTTGCCACCTTCCGTAAAGAAGTAAGCGGTCTAGCGACCCCCACTTTCGAAACCAGTATGTGGCCCCACCCCTTCGGAGTGAGTAGGGTCTGAAATCAAAAGTATCAAATCCTAGAGCTACCAAGGTGTCATTGAACTGTTTTCTCCACTGAGAAGGTTTTGTGCACAACGACGTTTTTAAAGGAACGTCCAAAGTCCATCGGTGCAGCCAACGGATGACTTGTTCAGAAGTCAAACTGACGCTTTCGGCTGCTCCTTGTCGCTGGCCACCCTTAGTATTATAGCCCAATGCGACCACCGCGGGTCCACGTTCTGAAGAAACTGACACATCACTTGAAGTCAAACCCAACAGCTCTCCCGTTCGCAGGACTCCATAGAAACCCACGAGGAGCGAAATGGCAAACCGGTATTCATGGTGGAAAATGGCGTACCCTATCATGGCTTGCAAGGCTTCCTCAGGAAGCGGAGGCGCTCGGCTAGGAATCTCATTAACGTTCCAAGCCTTTAAAAGGCGCCAGGTAGCAGGGAGTTGTTTTCTGACATTGGGCTGTGCGTCTTGTATTCCGGCTACTGTGTCAGCCGCGAGGGCACGTCCGAAACCTTCACTCCACAAGTGCTCTACATAGATGCATAGCACTCTGTCCAGATCATGAGTGCCTCGAGGGAAAGGAAGATTCTCGCGACGGAGAAAAGCCCAAAACTGCTCAAGTGCCTTTTCATACCTAGCTCGTGTTTTTGGCTGTACAGTGAGGGAATGCAGTGTACCTAGCTCCGCTCTTCGCTTCTTTCTCTCTACTTGTGAGCATCCTTCTACATGCGCCTTGGCTACTTTAGCCATTTCTTCTTAACTGGGCGCCGACTCGGACGGTCGGCTGGGTTCAGCTCCGTGTGAACATACGTCCACACGCCATGCGCACCAGATGCCAACAAGAGAGAGTTAATGCGGAGAAGCGTCCGCCGTAGTTTCCGACTGCTTGAGCGACCACGAGCCAATGCATGGAGACACACTTGACTATCCACAAGATGCACAAACCGAGTGCGGATCCACCCCTTTCGGGCGAAACGCCACTTCAGAGCAGTCAAGACCGCACGCATTTCCAGCACGTTGATGTGTTCAGAGCTTCCCGACCATCGCCAGCCACACACGGTCTTCCAGCGCCACAAGTTGGCCGGAATGCTGGCCCTCAAGCGGTGATAACGCTGCACATCTTCGGACGGAGCTTGCAAGAGCAAATCCTCACCTTTTCCACTAACTAGCCCTGTCAACTTGCGCGCCAAAAGATCGGGCTGGGGTTCAATAGAGGACCGGGGCACTCGCATGAAGGGACGCAACAGGAAGCCCTGGAGACGGGTGCCTCCTCCCGGCTGGCACTGCCGCATCAAATCTGACATGGAGAGTCGATTGCAGAGTCCTCTAGGTACACCAAGGCAATAAAGAAGCCAAGCGATCACAAAGACACACCAGGAGTTACCGATGAGAGACAGTCGCTCATCCATCCAGGCGCTTCCCTGTCGTTGACCCTTGGGCAAACAATGTGCAGTGTAACCCTTTGGGAACCCCGTGAGGACCTCACGCTCTTCAACCGAAGGGAGACGCACTTCGCCACGCCGATTTTCCAGACAAAACACCCGCCGGTATTGGTAAGGTGGAAAGCGATGGGAATCACGTTGCCAGCGACTCACCTCCTCGAAGACCGGCCGGCCTCCGCCCAGGTTGGCTTCGAGGTCGACTCGTGGTAAACGTAGGAAAGGGCTGTGGGCTGCACTTGGCCCACCCAGGCTCCAGAAACACATTCACGTCATGCTCAACCTCCAAGACAACCTCAGTCACCTGTGCCCACCCGTCACCTGAAACCGAGGAAATAGAGGATCCATTGCCATCCTCCAACTCCCAACTGGGCCAATACAGACGAGGTCGCCTGCAGCCCGTGAGCCCTGAGGCCGATGTGGACTGGTGTGGTTCCTACAGATTGGCTCATTACGATTCTGTCAGCCTCATGCATAGATGCGACTGATTCCATGAGTTGGTGCACCTGAGCCCATGGAAAATGGCGTTTTAGCAAACAAGCTATGCGCTCAACATGGGGAAAAAGGGAGCTACGGTGATCTCGAAGAGCACCTCGTCGGTCGGCATTTAACCCAGAAACGCCTTGACACGGGGGTCCAGCGCCCAAGAGCACCACGCTGACTTGGCTGAACTGACATGCCCACGACTTGACTACCTCATCAACGACCTCTTCCACAGAGTTGACGAACAACGTATGGGGAAACCTACTTTCGACCACCCGCCGCGCAGGTGGATGGCACTCCACGGAGACATGTCCAATGACAGTGAGCCCAACCGCGTCTGCTGCAAATCTCAAGCCCCCAATGCCGTCAAAAAGCCCAACAGTCAACACGGTGTCCACATCGTCCAACTCAGCAATGTCTCCTCGCACATGTAGGTTGGCCGCAATGGCCCCGACCTGGCTAACTCCACAGGAAGCAGTCACACCACCCCCTGTTGTCGAGGCATCTGAGGCTGTCACCGTTGCAGACAAAGCAAGTCGAAAGTTCATCCGTGCTAAAGGAATCAAGAGGCAAAACCGACTCAACTCCAGCCGCACGCCGTCCGGGATCTTCTGCTTGTAGGCCCCGTTTTCGAACCCCTGGATGAACTGCCACACCTGGTTGAGGGCCCCCAACAATGGACGCCTAAACGTGCAAAAATAGACGAACCCACCTGTGACAACCTGCATCTGGCGCTGAGTGCAAGCACCCGCAGACAGCAGCAACTGGCATAACCGGATGTATTTACCTAGCTTATCCGCCTTCGGGGCAGCCATCCCTGTCTCGCCATTGACCTCCTCGCCTTGAATTTCAGCATGAATTGCCCGAGCCACCGCTTTCTTGGGATGTCTAGGCACCTGACGCCTAGCATAGGCTTCCCGCAGCGCTTCCACGAAAGGAGAACAAGTACCTTGGATGCTTGTGGCCAATTGGCTATCAGTCTTCTCCAGGAGGTCAAAGTTATCCAAGTACACGCGGAAAGAGGGATTGCTCCAGCTGAACGGTCGATCCTTGCGATGCTCTGCTTCCCAGCCTGCGCGCCCTCCACGCTGAACGCACTCCTTTACTGCCTCTGCTACGATGAACCGATGGATGTGCTGGGCTAAGGAGACTGAGTTACAAAACCCCATAGGTAGTACACGACTACAGAGGTAGTAGGGCCCCTTCTGGTCCGGCCACAGCTCACCGGGAACTTGTCGCCCAAAGGCCATGTAGGCGTGCCACTCCCTAGGAACAGTGAAAATATAAAAGAAACAGCGAACATCTTCGGAGCTCATCAACAAAGTTTCGCCATCCTTCAGTTCAAAGGGGTGCATCGACGGCCAAGCCGGTAACGTGCTAACGTCACCATTCATCGATCGACAAATGCGATTGAGTGGGACCAGATTCATAATCAGGCGATGGACAGGCACTCCATCAACCGTGTCGTCCTTAGGAACTCCAAAAAGTCCGTTGAAAAGTCTCTTGCCTTGAACCATGTGGACGTCAGCCTCCCTGATGAGCCCGCAGACTCCCGACGCGAGGAGTCCCTTGCACAGGTCCTCCCATGCGCTCTCTGCTACCATGATTCTCGGAGGTTTAGTGTAAACCTGCTCATGTTCAGGTAGTAGGTAGGTGCTAAAGTTCAAGGTGTAGTGCAAAGACCCCTTGGTCACCACGCTATCCAACGGCACAGTCCCCACTTCACTAGGCAACGCTGGTCGAACATTTTCCCAGGAAGTCACTTGTGCCACCTTCACCTCGTCACCTTTGTAGTCAATAGTTCGTACTGCTAGATACTCCTCCCAACTTAGGGCAGGGAGGGCAGGACATCTTCCGACAAAATTCTTCGCCTCTTCCATCAAAAACATGCAACATTTAATGTGAGCGGCTGACACTTTAAGCGTCTCGTCAGGATCACTGCCATAAAGTGAATTGAGTCCACTGCAAAGTCCTCTCAGAACCACCAACACTCGCCGATCTTCGCCCGAAAAAGAAGGGTGTTCCACGATCGAGTCAACGGGAAAGGGCAAGAGGTTTCCCATGGTCTTGACCTTGCAAAGCTTAAAAAGTGACAAGTCATGAACCCACCCCTCAACGAACGAATCGAAAGTGCTCGAATCCCGCGCCGCTCTTTTTTCTGCGTCCATCACGGACGGTAAAGGGTTCGGAGCCACCAAGCTGGCACTCTCGGCTGCTCCTTCTGTACGTGACCACCTCTTCAAAGGGGTAGTGCAAACCTCAGGCTCATACTGGCTGTCCTGAGTCTTCTTCTCTTTGACATCTTGGCAGGCTTTCGCAGGCTCTTTCTCCTCAACCTCTTTTCTCATCCTCTTCAACTCTTCTGAGATCTCATCTTCTGCAAGGCCAGTCACTTCTCGGCTTTGTCTCCGCGAGCGCGATCTTTGTCTCCTCCTTTGGACTTCCCATCTTTGCTCTTCATCTTTCCTTTTCCCTTCTCGCCCTTCTGGTCGCCTTTTCCGCCCTTCCAGGAGCTGTGCTCCCAGGCTCCCTTCTGGAGTTGGCGGCTTTTCTGTTCTTCTCGGCTTTCTCTTGCCACTCCTGTCGCCTCCGCCTGTGAGGCCAAGCTTCCCAGGTCCATCGGCACGATCTCGAACCGCTGTGACATCTGCCACGACGAGCCGCTCGCCATGCTCTCTAGGGCCTTGAGCCTCTGCACCAACACGTCTGCTGCATGTGCTGGCTGGCAGCTCAAGAGCGCGTCCAGCGCTGCTGAGATGTTCAGAGCCTCGCGGGCCATCACCGGCGTCATCTTGGGCCGTAGGATTTGTCTGTAGAATTGCAACCCGACAGCTCCCACGGGGCTCATCTCCAGGCCTTCTTGTCCTTGTTCCTGCAGCATCTGTTTTCGCATTTGGCGAATGGCGTGATACGCCAGGGCTCCGGGGCCTGCTTTGGAGGCCAATTGTGTCCTCTGACTTTCCTGAAATAGGTCCTCCATGCCATCTGCTGCCTCTGAGGTCGAACTTGTCCCGGTGGAGCTCGAACTCTTTGACTTCTTCTTCATGGCACGCCTCGCCAGGCGGGAAACTTTCTTCCGGGTACGAGCGTCTTGATCTAGGCCCGTCCCCTTGTACAAGGCTGCATGCTCCTTCTTTCCTGCTGGCCTGAATGCCTTCTTCTTCTCTTGAAAAGTTTGAATATAATATATAATATTCTAAGAATGCTATGTTGCTCTGTATACAAACAACATTGAACAACCACTCTCACCATTAACCTCAGCCCTCCTCTTGCGTTGGTTGACTTCTAAAACTATAACTCCATCCTCGCACGCGCCGCGCTCCCTTCGACACGCTGCTCCGAGGTGCCCGATAGAGTGGCCCCGCAGAGGGCGTCCGCGAGGGAGAGGCGCCCGCTGCACGGTGGGCCTCCACCAAGAAGGAGGCGAAGCCCGAGGCGGCGATCGAGCCTTGGAAAGGGAGGCTCGATGGACCGAAAGCAAACCGAAAGCGAGGCGCGAGCCTGGACGTGGATTGAAGAAGAGGTGTGTTTTGCAGGCGATTGAACGATCGAAGATGTTTTTGAGTGGGCGATTGAAAGCAAAAATGCGGCGGAAAGGACATGTTGTCGGGGAGCTTTTAGTTTCAGTTGCAGTAGTGGTTTTTCAGTGGTGATTCGGAAAGGCACACATTGACCAACCAAGGAGGCACCATCGCCTCAGCGAGATACCGGAGATCTCTTCACCAAATCTTGGGAGCACGGAGCGGGACCAAGGAGAACCTAACTTCGGAACGGCCTGGCCTAACTTAGGACATGGTCCAAACACGGTGAACATTGATGAGTATGCATATCATGAACTGTACTCGTTTTTATCTCCATTTCATGACATGCTTGGCGGCCACATGCGGCCACATGGGATGCACTTCCTAGCCAGGCTGCTAGTGGTGATGGTCTGTGTTTCTTTCGTTGCCGGTGGATGGACTTGGAAAGTCAACAGTCAGTGGGCGAGATATGTTAAGAAAGCTGACAATTGATGCCAAGTAAAGAAGTTCCCACAACACATCGACCAAAACCAACCAATGAAACAACATAAATAGTACTTCAATATTGACTATCTAAACCATACAAAACTCACTGCTTGCAAAGGACGAGGTTACATAATCGCTCTGGATTCCCTTTTGATATACATCCTGAACAAAACGTCCACATCCGTAATATGCCGCAACTGCCTATATCTGCCTTAAAGGGTTTCCCATCTCTGGTGGTTGAAACTAGTCCCTCCCTCCCTTCCGTTGTTACCATCTTGGCCCTTTACCGGTCGCGCCTCCCGAGACGGAGG
The DNA here is from genome assembly GCA_025434845.1 of Phenganax subtilis. Taxonomy (NCBI): domain Eukaryota; kingdom Metazoa; phylum Cnidaria; class Anthozoa; order Malacalcyonacea; family Clavulariidae; genus Phenganax; species Phenganax subtilis. The sequence continues at coordinate 406 of JAOBYK010432123.1, read as the reverse complement.
AGAGATGCGTCACGTGCTGCAGGCGGTTGGTCTCTGCGAGCGCCCACAGCACACCGCTGCAAAAGGCGCCTGGAGGAAACTCTGTTTGGGGGGCAGGAAAGGGGGTGCTGCTATAACCAGCAAACCATGGGTTAGACACACACATATGTTCTTGAAAGGAAAGTCAATTCAGAACACCCTTGACCCTTGACTCAATCATGCGCATACAGAACTCTCAACCCCAACCGCATGACCAAAGCCGCGCAGGATGCGCCTGAGCGAACACCGCCCCCACCAAAGGCCACTGCGAAAGTGTCGAAGCCCTCGCCCTGGTGAGTCTCTTCCAGGCCGGCGCCTGGAACGTTGTCTTGGGGAAGGTCGGCTCTCAATCCGCTTCCTCTTCTAGAAGTGTCGGGCTACAACATAG